>CAUYQU010002565.1:0-40669 GCA_963574635.1 Cheracebus regulus | reverse complement strand
GCCGCAGGTCGTCCCCGGGCTTCCCAGCCTGCGTCTGCAGCTGCCCACACTCGGTCTGGCGCGAGCGCTCAGCCTCCGCCTGGCTGCCGTGGGCGATGTCCTCGCCCTCCGCCTTCACCTCGGCGATGCGGCCGTCCACGGACAGCGCCACAGAAGTGTCTGAGCTCTGGGCTGCAGCTCCTGGGTCCCCTCGTCACACAGCTGCCTGAGGAAGCCGATCTGCTCTGTCCGCCCTCCCAGGAGGGACCCCAGCTTCAGGGAACACTGCTCTGAACCTTGGTATTCTTAATTTAGCAAAAAAAAAAAAAAAAAAAAAAAGGGCAGGATGGAGGGACTTAACTACTTAAATTCCCTTTCACATGTACAATTCTCAAGTTCGAAATCCCATTCTACTTCTGACTTGCTGTGTTCTATGCACCAAGGTATCTGGGAAAATAGCCAGTTTTATTTTCAGATCACCATGGTGGATGTAAGTAGCTCAGTAATAAGAGTGTGCAGCTGAAATTCAAACAGGAAACACATCTACTTCATATGAAAAATGTCAAATGACAGAATGAAACATGATGTTTTTCCTACAATGTCATTCTGAATGGAGAATTACAAAGCTGGATTTGATTTCAATGGCTGGGCTTTTTTGCTGGCTATAAATGTAAGGTTATAGTATAAAAATGGCTTGTTTAAGCTTCTGCTTACACCTAAGCAGAAGAGGTGGTTGTTCCTTCCTGTTATAATAGGGCTTAGTCCTGGTATCAGGTTTTTTTTTGTGTGTGGGCCTGCTTAACTGAAGAATGTAAACTGTTTATTTTCATGCTGGTAACTGCCTGGCCAAGTGACTGTGGTGGGAGGAATTTATGTAGGAATCCAACTGCATGAAAACCTGCTTCACAAAACCCACAATACCTGACAGGGCTTTCCAAACTTGTTCCCCACAAAATTATTGCTTAATATGTTCCTGTCAATTGCCAGTATTAAACTGATAGAAGACAAGTTAAACAGCACACTTGTGGTTTCAAAAGGTCATATCAACTTTTAGATTTTTTTCAGGGAACAAAATATAAAACGTAATTTTTTCTGTTTCAGAGAGGTGAATTGTTATTAAGTTAAAATGGATTTCTTAAGTGATTGTCTTCTAAATATTAGAAAACATATTTCTCTGTCAGAAGAGCTAATTGATTTCAGAAATATGATGCTACCTGTTTTCCTTAAAGATTTTGTTACTATAAAAGTAATAATTGACTATCATTATAGCAAAAATTTATTAAGTGGGAGAAAGATCTATAATTTCACTTTAACACATCTACTATTATGTTAGTTTTAAAATATTTTTATGTAAGAGATGCAAACAGTCACAATGTGATTTTTTGTTCAGTTTCTTTTTCTCTAGCAAATTTATTTTCACCCTTGAACACTCATTAGTTTGCATTATTCAAGAAAGAGATATTGATTAATCCATGTTCTAATTAAATGCCATAGTTTTTCTTTTAAAGTTACTAATTCTGATACACGGATTAAAAAATAACCCAGGTTGGGCGCAGTAGCTCACGCCTGTAATTCCAGCACTTTGGGAGGCCGAGGCGGGTGGATCACGAGGTCAGGAGTTTGGGACCGGCCTGGCCAAGGTGGTGAAACCCCGTCTCTACTAGTAACACAAAAAATTAGCCAGGAGTGGTGGTGTGCACCTGTAGTCCCAGCTACCTGGGAGGCTGAGGCAGGAGAATCGCTTGAACCTGGGAAGCAGAGGTTGCAGAGAGCTGAGATCGCACCACTGCACTCCAGCCTGGGTGACAGAGCGAGACTCCGTTTCTACAAAAAAAAAAAAAAAGCCAAAACAAAAAACCCAATAGATTCAACTGACATAATACAGTTTGTTGTTCACTCTCTTCCTTTCCCTCTTTTTCATCTTTCACTTTTTCTTGAATTTGCGAAGTTACACTAAGTTGGCTTCAGTACGCAGGACCTGAGTCTCACACAATGAAACTGGGGTTCTGCGTACCTGTATTTGGTTGTGAAGTTAGCAACCAAATAAAACCACTCTCTGTCCAATGGGTTTTTGCAGGTGAGGAAGACTGGCTCAGGCTTTGCCACCTCTCTAGCCTGGTTGTCTTTACCAAATGTTTTCGGAAGGACACAGTGTTATTGAATAAAGAAAATCCTATAGCTCTTTTATTTTTGGTAAATGTTTTTCATCAATAATTTTATAAGAAATGAGTGACTTAAAGTGTAATCCCAATTAAACTCCCTTTCGAAGCAGACCGTACATTAGCTATCAGGGTGCAGAGAAACAGCACAGGAGGTCTATTGCTCAAGTAATTCTATCATTTTAAATTTAAGTTTCTGAAAACCTGTTTTCATCAGAAAGAAAAATTTCATTTCTCAAGTTTGGAATTCTGTCAGGAGAGTGATAAGTCTATTAGTTGTAAATCTCCTCGACATCATTAATAAACTGAACTTAAAAGGTAGAGGGAGGAGAGAAAGAAAGAAAAGCCAGAGACCTAAAGAATAATATTCAAAGCATATAATCAACAAAAGATTATTATAAGTAATATGTATTTTAAAATTCCTACAGATGTATAAGAAAAAAGTGAACAATATGGCAGAAAATGGGCAATAGTTAGGAACAAGCAACTCACAGTAAAGAAAATTCATATGGTCAAAAAACACAAGAAAAGTCCTCATGAGTCATCAGAGAGCTACAAATTAAATCCATCTGAAGCTACTTCAAACTTATTATTTAAGCAGCAATTTTGAAGTCTGATTAACACGAGGTGCTAGTGAGGATGTGCAGAAAAAATAAGCATTGCCTCTCTATAGATCTCCTCATAATCTGTATGGAATGGACCAAGGTTTTGGTTCATGGAAAACACAGTGAGAACAAAATGTGGCCTGGCATTCACAACTCTTCTCAACAACAGAAGAAAATCCTCAGCATAGTTGGACAGTGTTTTTCATTTCCAATGAAAAATTATCTCCAATTAATCTTTGAGTTATTTTAATTCAGCCTATGAATTGCATTGTTTCAGTCACATATATAACCACTTTCACCACATGTCTGGAACTTACAATAACACAGAGCAGAAAAGATACACCTTCCCCACGTTAGTATGCTTTCCAGGGTCTTATAACTCCTTCTTCCCCTCACCCTGAGTGGCAGCAACCTGCCTCCACTTCTTCCTTCTGACTCTTTCCTCTCCTCATTCTCTGGGTCTAAACTGATATGACTACTACTTCTGATAATGCATTTTGTGGCCTGAAATCCCTTCACAGTCTAGGCCTCACCCACAGTTGTCAGCTCCCTGAGGACAGGACCCATGTTTCAGTCTTTGTCAGGGTTAACATAGAACCTAGCAAGTTTCTTGCAACAAATATTTTTCAATTGATTCACAAACTCCCCAGTCTGGGTAACTGCTGTGTGTGTATCTTCGTACAAAATACATATGCTGTTTTCCACTTAGACTGTTTTGGTTGGTTGTGCTTTAAGCCTCAGGTCCTATTGGGGTATCATGGAGAGAGTACTGGATTAGGAGTCAAAAATCCAGGGTTTTAGACTAATCTGTTGTAGAAAAATTGTGTGTCTTTAGATGTATCATTCTACCTTTGGGAACCTTGGTTTCTTTGTCTGCAAAATGAGGCATTATCTGCTCTGCTTACCCCACGGGGTTATGACAAGGATCAAATGAAAAATGCTACATGGAAAAGTGGTAAAAACTTTAAAAATCTATCTATGGGGGTATTGTTGATAATGTGTTGTTCGTAGATCAGGACATGGCTGCACAGCAAACAGACAACCCACAGAGTGGGAGAAAAATCTTCACAATCTATACATCTGGCAAAGGACTAATATCCATAATCTACAATGAACTCAAACAAATTAGCAAGAAAAAAACAAACTGTCCCTTTGAAAAGTGAATTAAGGACATGAATAGACAATTCTCAAAAAAAAATATACAAATGGCCAACAGACATATGAAAAAATGCACAATCTTACATGTTCTTCACATGCACCCCAAAACCTAAAATGCAATTTTAAAAATTCCATTAAAAAAATGTTCAACATCATTAGTGATCAGGGAAATGCAAATAAAACCCCCACAATGTGATTCCACCTCACTCCTGCAAGAATGGCCATAATCAAAAAATAAAAATATAATAGATGTTGTCATGGATGCAGTGAAAAGGAAACACTTCTACATTGCTGGTGGGAATGTAAACTAGTACGGCTACTATGGGAAACAGTGTGGAGATTCCTTAAAGAACTAAAAGTAGATTACCATTTGATCCAGCAATCCCCCTACTGGTTATCTACCCAGAGGAAAAGAAGTCATTATATGTAACACATACTTACACATGCCTGTTTACAGCAGCACAATTTGCCAGTTGCAAAAATGTGGAATCCGCCCAAATGCCCATCAATCAACAAGTGGTTAAATAAACTGTGGTATATATACACAATGGAATACTACTCAGCCATAAAAAAGAATGAAGTCATGGCATTCACAGCAACCTGGATGGGATTGGAGACAATTATTCTTTTTTTTTTTTATCAAATACATTATTTATTTTCATTTGCTCAAGCAGATTTCAACCAAGCTATTTATTAAGAAGTCAGTTACATGCTAAATGTAAAAAATGAAATTAGACCTTTACCTCACACATACACCAAGTTACATGAAAATGAATCAAATACCTAAATATAAGCTGAAACCCTAAACCTCTTAGAAGAAAACATAAATGAAAATTTCTGTGACTTGGATTTGGCAATGGTTTCTTAGATATAACACATAAAGCACAAATGACCAAAGAAAAAGGAGATAAATTGGACTTCAAAATTACAAACTTTTGTACTTCAAAAGACACCATAAAGAAAGCGAAAAGACAACACATAGAATGGAGGAAGAACTTGGCAAATTGTGTATCTAATAAGAATCTAGTATCCAGAATGTACAAAGAACTTTTAAAATTCAACACTGAAGGCCGAGGGTGGGGTGGCTCATGCCTGTAATCTCAGCACTCCAAGAGGCTGAGGTGGGAGGATTGCTTGAGCCCCAAGAGTTCAACACAAACCTGGGGAACAGTGAGACCTTGTGGAGACAATTATTCTAAGTGAAGTAATTCAGGAATGGAAAATGAAACATCGTATGTTCTCACTCATAAGTGGGAGATAAGCTATGGGGATGCAAAGGCATAAAAATGATTCCATGGACTTTGGGGACTCAGTGGGAAAGGTGGGAAAAGGGTGAGGGATAAAAGACTACAAATTGGGGTTCAGTGTACACTGCTTGGGTGATGGGTGCACCAGAATCTCACAAATCACCACTAAAGAACTTACTCATGTGCTCAAATACCACCTGTTCCCCAAAAACCTATGGAAATAAAAAATTAAAAAACTATAAATTGGGACATGGTAAACCACAGAGGCAGCAACGAGATTTCCCAACGTTCCTGTCATTGTTTAGCTGCAGCCTTGCTATAAGAAATATTATTATTATTACTTTTTTTTTTTTGAGACAGAACCTTGCTCTTTCACCCAGGTTGGAGTATAGTGGCATGGTATCAGCTCACTGTGACCTCTGCCTCCTGGGTTCAAGCAATTCTCACGCCTCAGCCTCTTGAGTCACTGGGATTACAGGTGCATGCCGCCACACCTGGCTAATTTCTGTATTTTTAGTAGAGATGGGGATTTGCCATGTTGGCCAGGCTGGTCTCAAACTCCTGACCTCAAGTCAACTGCCCTCCTTGACTTCCCAGATGCTGGGATTACCAGTGTGTGCCACTGGGCCCGGCCAAGAAATATTATTTTTTTCACCTGTAAAACTCCCTTTAATGGTTAATGTGCTGACCAAAGGAGCCCTATTGATATTCTAGATGGCGTAGGTGAAACTTCTTTTTGGTTGTTTAGCTTGAAAAATTGCATCAAGTGTCATTGTCTCTTCTATCAACACCCTTCCATTTTTAAAAAAGTCAATACAATATTTGCCACCATGATGCCTTTCTACGCACACATCTGCTCTCTCACATGTCACCTTCACCTCCCTCTCCCTCTCTTACTGGTGTACATCCTGCCCATTTGCAAAGATATGTATTGCTAGGCCTCCTGCTGCAAAAAAGATGCACTCATATCAGTTCAACAAAAACCGGTCTTAAAGGTTGCGCGTAAAGCAAATTTTTGCAGAGTATCCTATTTTCACATTAAATAATACATGCACCCTCTTTGGTTTTAATCTGCATTTGGTTAGCATCGATTCATAGTACATTCGATTTCATATTTATCTTTCCACCACATTCAGTCTTTGATGAACTGTGAACACACTACTGATAGAAATCCTGGGAATTTCTTTTATTAAATAATGAATCCTTATCAGTAAATAATTCCAGCCTTACTATTATGTTCTAGTGATGGATTTTCATATGAGAGCTCTGTGTGGGTGTGTAATATTTATCTTTTCTCCCCATTTCACTTTTGAGTCACTACCCCTTTAAACCCGTGTGTGACAAGTATGGAGGACAGATCCTCTCTCCAGAGAGTGTCGTGGAGTGGCGGGGTACTAAACAGCAATGAATGTTACCTAAGCCAGCCCTGACCAGTGGGGAATTGCAGTCATAGAAATTATAGGTTCTCACTGGGGAACAAAAAATAATTCTGTCATTTCCAGAGCCTCTGAAGAGGCACTTCCTGTTGTTAGAGATCTGTTGTGCTGAGCTTAGATTGAAGCTGCTGGTCCCTTGCTCGCCGAGGAGGCACACAGGAACTAGAAAGCACACTCTCCAGTGCTGGAGCTGGAAGAAATAATTGGATCTGACACTCTCCTTTCATAAACAAAGAAACTGCAACCCGAAAGATGTGCCCAGGGTCATGCTGCTAGTTAGAGGCAGTGGCACTGTAACACAGGGGTCTCCCTCCAGTTTACTGATTTTGGTTTTTATTTCATGAAGTTTATGTTTGAGCAGTTTATCCTTTTGCAGAGGCAAGGTAGCTTTCTACAAAGTCTCTGACGTCAGACAAGTCTTTGTTACAGTCTTTGCCCTACCTGTTACAAGCGTATATTCTTCCTAAGCACTGGTTTCTTCATCTAAAAAATGAGGATAACATCCACCTTGTTGGATTGTTGCCCTAATTTGTGTTAACGTATATGAAGTGCCTGCAAATTAAAACAGAGTGTTGTCAGTACTCTAGGTGATGGGGGTGGACCAACTGCTACCTCTAATTTTAATGTAACTTGCACTTTCTTTAGCACTTGTTTGGCAACTGAGTCTTGCCTGTCCTTCCTACTTTGGGCTTTATGTAGATTCAGGCCCTGTAGGCCTATTTTGAGAAGTGAGTGGGTTTTTGTTTTGTTTTGTTTTGTTTTGTTTTAGGACTTCTAGAAATTAAATAATCTGGTTCTAGCTACAGAAGCCTCGATTGTTAGAAGGAAATCTCTAGTCTCTGTAGGCTCTGAGGACCAGGATAAATAGATTCTGTGTTCTGCCCTGAAAATTTCAAGGCAACTTCAGTTGTTTCACAAGAAAGAGAACCAAGTTGCATCGGAGGTGAGACATGCAAGCCCTGAGTAGGAATCCCTGGCCTGGTGGGGGTGGGTAGAGGAGGGTAGCAAGGTAGAGGAGACCCTGCCTGAACTCTTCTCTGGCTGAGATGAAAAATGCAAGGAGGTGATGGTTCTCAAATGCAGTAGGAGCAAAGGGGACTAGGAGGGAAGTGACTAATCAGGGTCTAGTCATTTCCTTGGGAGTGGGGCTGCCATTGCTCTGCTGATCTGCTGGATTTGAGCAGGCTAAAGTTAAATAGAGGCAGTTGCAGATAAAAGGCTGGGGACTGCATGTGTTCATGTGCATGTGTCGATGGTGGTTATTCTCAAGCTAGCTAGAACAAGATTTCTGCAAATTGTCTCCCTCTTTGATACTTTTCCTAGGAAGAGGGTGTGACAAGTCACCTTGATGGGCCTGTAGGGAGTGAGGAGGAGAGTCGTCTATGACATCTGGAAGCCTGCAGCTTGGTGAAGAAAAGAATGAAAAAAAAAGTGTCAGGGGGAGGCTGAGCTTGGCTTCCTCTTCCTGCTGGTGTAGGGTTGAGGGTCACCAGCGGAACAGTGTGGGAAAGAGCTGGCTGGCTGGGCCTTGGTTCCTCCTTGTCCTGTGGATAAACAGATGATCTCAGCTTCTTGTCCTACTGAATGGCCTCTTCCTTGCTATCCCTAGAAAATGAAAAACAAGTGGAAGAGGGGAAAAATACTGCATCGGAAGAGTAATGGAAAAAAACAGGAAATGAAAGGTAGAAAAAGAAAGTGAGGAAAGCACGCCCTTAGGATCTTTGGCGTTTTATGGAGTGGCTCATACTGGAATTAGACTGAATTGAATATGATCCATGTGATGCATCTTTAAATTAATAATATGCTACTGATATTATAAATTTTCCAGCCTAAAGGAACCATGGCAGTCATCTGTGATTGCCCTTCTGTCTTATAGAGGAGGAATTTCAGGTCCAGAGCAGCAAAGGGACCTGTGTGAGGTGAAGCTAACACAGGGAGGGAGGGCTGTGCTGAAACCACTGCCTGGCTCCATCCCTCCTGGTCCTTCCTCGGCATTGTTTTGGCTCCAGGCATGCAAAGCTCATCTGTTTTTCTCTGTCTCTGTACCTCTGCTCATTTCTGCCAACTCTTTTGTCATTAAGTGGAGGAGTCCTTCCAGCTGAGAGTAAAAGCGGGGCGACTGGAGTCAGGTGTAAAGCCAAGGAGAGGAGAGGTCACCTTTCTCCTTAGTGTTTGAAGTCGGAGCTGAGCTCTTCTCCAGCAAGACGTTGGTGACGTGGTTCCACATTAGCCAGCAAATAGCAACAATGGGCCCTGATTCTACAGCTATGACATGTTCTTTTTCTTGCACAATTTTCAGTTTAATCTCCTGACTTGACTTTCTATTTTCAGCTTCTCTCTGCCTGTCTCTTGTTTCTCTCCTGCCGCATCTATCCCACTCGCTGTTGTCAGAATCTTCCTTCACTGTCCTGGTCACAACCACCTTTGGTGGCTCCCACTGCCGGTGGCTTAAAGTTGAATCTCCTTAGTTCAGCAGTCAAGGTCCAGGAGAGATGAGTTTCACTCAACTTACAGCCACTGAGCTTGTAATAAAATGCTTCTCTAAAAAATTGCAAGCAGCTGAGTCCAAAACAAATTCTGGTGAGGATCACCTTATACTTCAGTTTAAAAAAAAAAGAAAGAAAGAAAAAACAAAACAAACCCCAAAGCCAAGACTTTTGCTTTAACATTTAAAGCAAAGTTGAAATAGACCACCCTGAGAGATATGATGCAGTCATGCTACAAGTTACACCTTAAACATTCATTTACAACTAATATAGTCCTACATTTAAAATTAGAAATTGGCCCTTGCATACAAGCTGAGATTAGGCTGGTAAATTTATTTTATTTTCTAATGACTCATTTCCTCTTGATTTTTTGGTTTGTTTTTGGTCTTACGGTAGGAAAGCCTTGATGTTCCTTGTCTAAAGAGGGGAAAATCACCTTAAAAGCCCAAATAGTAGGCCAGACATAGTGGCTCATGCCAGCAATTTGGGAGGGCAAGGCAGACGATTATCTGAGCCTAGGAGTTTGAGACCAGCCTGGGAAACATGGCAAAACTCTGTCTCTACAAAAAAATACAGAAGTTAGCCAGGTGTGGTGGTGCATGCCTATTGTCCCAGCTACTCGGGAGGCTGAGGTGGGAGCATCAGTTGAGCCCCACTAGGTCAAAGTTGCAGTAACCATAATTGCACCACTGAACTGGGCAACAGAGTGAGACCCTGTCTCCACTCCCCCAAAAAACAGAAGAGAAAGAGAGAGAGAGAGAAAGAGAGAGAGAGAGAGAAAGAGAGAGAGAGAATTCAAATAGTTTCCTGTATGTAAATTAGGTCAGGCTTGGTGCCATTGGGACCTATTAGTTAATGGCTTCATGATGATATCTCTTGTAAGTGATTTCTGAAAATTGTCAACAAATTGAATGATTCAAAACGGAGAAAGAGGTAACTATTTATTTATATGTACTTCTCAATCCCAAGCCTGGACACCAAAGTCTTTCACTGTGGCGAATGAGATGCATTTTCACTTTGTGCTGCTCAGCAAATGCCCCTATGTCTTCTATCCTAACTTTTCCTAGGATAAAAAGTATTTAAAAATGAATGTAATTTCTTTTCTCTTTTTCCCCATACTATTTTTCCAAACCCTCCCCCCAACAATAGCCTTAGGAGTAGAGGTGGTTTTGGTTACACGGATAAATTGTGTAGCAGTGACGTCTGGGCTTTCAGTGCACCCACCACCCAAATAGTGTGCATTGTACCCAACAGCTGATTTTTTAAATTCCTCACCCCTTCTTTTATTGTTGACTTAATATTCTTTTTCATTCTCTCACTCAACATTTCCCTAATATACTCCAGTTCATCAGCAAGATTAAGCTTTAGAACTCTCTTAAACCGAACAAAATGTCCTTTCAAATTATTTGCTTTCCTTTCAAAACCCCCATTCTGTTTTGTTTAATAAATATCCCTTCTGCCATCAGTTCTTGCATTATACCTTATTAGTCTTCATGTACTATGTTCTTGCTTTGGGGTAATCAAACAATCTGAGCCTTCACTGAAAGAAATGAGTTCCTGGCACATATAGATACATCTTGAGCTTCTAGAATATTAATTTAAGTCTAGAGAGGTAGTGTGTATTGCTGACAGTTTAGGGCAAATCCGTCTTTCACAAACCACTCATAGGAGCATTGAGGATCTAGGCCTTTGTTTTTCTAAGCAGTAAGTTATATTACGTTGGTCATAGGGTCTGTAATTTTATTTGTTTCCTTGACAGTTACATGAGACAAATTCAAATCACTTCACTGATGAAAAAAACTAAACCAAAACAACAAACCTTGAAGATGATCTTCCACATACCCGAGGCACCTGGGACTTCATATTGTTTTTATTTTAGCAACAATACTCAAGACAATGGTTTCTATCTTTATTAACTCTTCCTAGTCTGTTTTTCTCCCATTACAGCTTCAGTTTTTAGTATATATGTTGAATGAATTAATGAGTAACTAAATGAATAAAAAGCTATTATTTCTTTCTTAGGTGTAGTGACTGAGTCCTAGAAAAAGTAAGATTGTCCAAAGTCCCATACCAAATCTTTGAACTCCTGGGCTTAATTCTCAGCTAAGGCAATGAAGATAGACCTGCAACGTCATTCTCATTATCCATGCACTTCTATAAGATCCATTAGGATTGGTCAGCTTCTGAGAGAATTTTTAAATTGCAGATGCATCGTATAGATGGTGAGGATCATGGTGTCAGATGGCATGGTCTTTGAATCTTGACTCTAACCCTCACTGGCTGTGAGAACTTGGACAATTCATTCAAATTTTATAATCCTCATCTGTAAAATGAGGATAATAATATCTCCTTTATATGATTAAATGAGTAAATGTGAGTGATTACTATTATTATTGTAAGTATTATGATATAGCTGTCTAATTATTCTTGAGTTTAAGAAGAGCACTCCATAAGTTATATTGGAATCATGTGTAAAGAGATGATATCATAGTACTCAAATGACAAGTTTTCTCTAGATTCTTAATGTGCTGTGATGGGATCAGAGTATTTATTTATAAGTGTAGGTTGAAATAGACTTGGGGGTAGAAAGGAAGAACAGAGCTATTTACTAAGACAGTATTGAAACAGGGAATTCTTTTTCTGTTTTGATAGTTAGATTCTCTACTGGCATATTTCAGTTGTTTATATTAGGAATTTATTTCTGGCATGCCAGTCTCTACTCATTCAGATATTTTCTTCCTCTGCATTGTGATGCTGGAATAGAAAGTGTGTCAAATGTCTTTGTGACTAGGACAGAATCTAAAATGAATCCCAAGCTGTCTGTATAGTTTGTTCCTACTTGGAATCAGGATAATCAGTCAGCTCAAGGGGAAAATAAAAATAGTCAAAATGGTTGTTTGGCCTCTTTTAGAGGTAGCAATGTTGCATGATTTTTTTAAAAAACCTCTTGGGAGTCTGTTTCTTGTGTTTTGTAGATGAGTCATAGTCACCCCATGACTGTTTTCTGTAGTGAGAATGACTAACAGATACAGTTTCAAATGTCAGGGTCCACCATGGAGATTACTGACAAGGATTTACCAAACTCAGGTACACTCAGAGCAAGGCCAGATCATAGTGCCCTCTGAAATGAAATAAACAGAATTAGCACAAAATACAAGAGATATGTCCCTTATGGAAATAACCCAACCACTCAGATGGTTTATTTATTATTGGTGGGTAATCAGTGGCATCTACCAGAACGCTCTAAAGAAGACCAATACAAGATAATCACTAATATAAGATTCAAGTGCCATGCCATCTGAGACGATAACTCTCACCATCTGTATAGTTCATCCACAATTAAAAATTTTTCTTAGAAGCAGACTAATCGTAATGGATCTTATACAAGTACATGGATAATAAGAATGACTTTGCAGGGCTATCTTCATTGCTTTAGCAGAGAATTAGGCCCAGGAGTTCAAAGATTTTGTTAGGGGTTTCAGACAAGATGTCCCTTATATAAGTAAGATAGGCTATGAGTTGAGTATTATAACATGTCTAGAGTAACACCCTAAGAAAGATGGGGACACCTAAGAGAAGATGGGAACTGCACAGAGACTAGATGAAGTCTCCAATATTTTTTGTCTGTTTTTGAGATAGAGTTTCACTTTTATTGCCCAAGCTGGAGTGCAATGGCACAATCCTGGCTCATGGCAATCTCCGCCTCCCAGGTTCAAGCGATTCTCCTGCCTCAGCCTCCTGAGTAGCTGGGATTACAGGCATATGCCACCAGGCCTGGCTATTTTTTCCGTATTTTTTAGTAGAGATGGGGGTGTCTCCATGTTGGTCAGGCTGGTCTCGAACTCCTGACCTCAGGTGATCCGCCCACCTTGGCATGAGCCACCACGCCTGGCCTAGTCTCCATCTTCTACCAAAATAATTTGCCAGTTTCTTCACTACTAGGGAAACAGGGAACAAGACCCTCTTTTTGAAGGGCACAGCTATTCTAGTAACCCGAAAATTGTCTTTGGGTGGAATTTGGAAGCATTCTTTTGTCTCTGTTGCAGCCTAAATGGCACATTTCATCAGACTGTCTGTCCAGCCCCATTAATCCTGATATTGTGCCCACAGGTTATCTTTGACCACTCATTTGGTTTTCACACAATCCCACTATTAGGAAGAAAATAGCCTGGGCCATCCTTAAAAGCATCTTCTATTATATGTGGCTATATTGGCATCTAGCTAACAAACTAGTCTCTTGGGAACTGGGGAGCATGGCTAGATTTTTCAGAGCTGGATCACTCTTGATAGAATTGATAAAATCAAGTTTCTGTACCTAATTAGCCCGATCAGCTTGTGAGACAATCGTGACCGTAGAAAGCCCTACCTAAGAACTAGCTCTGGCGTTTCTCTCTCCTCTTACTTGCTTCACTTTTCAATATAATCTTTACTGAAATACCATCTGGTTTTGTCTTAATATGATTCCTGAGAAGTGACATAAATGGAAAATTTTAGTTCAATTAATTTAAGAAATCTCTTATCAATGTGATCTTTGTCTACACTAATGAAATGCATCATGGTGATCAATCCAGGCAAAATACCCTGCCCCTGAAGCAGACATGGTTTGGGAGTTGTCTTTTTTCACTTTCTTGGCCACTCCCAATCTTGCTTAAATCCATCTAATTGCCCAATTGCCTAGTCTCTGGGATTATGAATCTAATATCCTGCCACTTACAGTAAGTTTTGGGTGAGCTTTGCCTCATTCTCAAATAATGGGAGTCATGGACCCTGCCTTCTTTCTTCCTGAGCACACTTCCTGTTACTGAGTAATTTCCTGTTACTTCCTGTAGTAACACCCCTCTCCAGCAGGTAATCACTACCTGAGTGGTGGCATTGATCACAAATATCCTCTAGACCAGAAAGCATGTCAAACTCCTCCCTAACCAGCTTCTTAATATGATCGATGGACCAATACAGCATGAAGGATAACAAGTTGTGGGCATTCTAAACAAGGTTCTGGAATGAACCTCAGAGCACATGAAATCAGTCATTTCTATCCATCCTGTGGGGTTGTGCAAGGAGTAAGGGAGCCTGAGAGTGGGAAAATGTCATGTTATTTATCTTGGGAAAATAGCAATATAGTGCGAAGGCAAAGCACCAGACTGGGAGTCAGGGAATCTAGTCACAGAACTACTTTTAACTGAGTAAACTTGGGCAAGTGGCTACACCTCTCTGGGTCTCAGTTTCCATTCTCATAAACTGAATGGATTAGCGTAGATGATTTCTATTAAATGCTTATTGAATGAAGGGTGGAGGAAAAGTGGCCAGAAAGAAAGGGAAGTAAGAAATAATTGATCTCAGAAACCCACAGAGACTAGATTAACTTGGCTATAAGGTGAAATGTAAGACCATAAGCCTGGATAAATTATTAGGAGCATGTAGATGAGGGAAAAATTCAACACTGTTACAAAGAGGGCTGAAACTCTGGAATCTGAAATCCTATCTCTGATGTGCTCTGTGTCCAGGCAGCTTCATCTTTCCGAATCCTCCCTCATCTAGAAAATAGACTGTGATAATTTATATGCAAGTAAGAACAGCATATTATTTACAGAACCACCAGAGATTAAGATGCCTTCTGTTCAGGCTGTGACTCCATAATCTCCGGCAGTTTGAAACGAGGAGGCAGGCGAGGATGTGTGTGGCAGGCAAAGGATGTCACGCTCACGTGTTGGTGTACTGCCTGTCTGTGTTTCTGAAGAGACTGCTCTCATGTAGAAGCAGCTCAGGGCCTTATCTATCACCTGCTTGTAATGAAGGAACAGTGGGATAGCTTCATAGTGAGCAATGGAAAACCTGAGCTTCATGAATATTTAATAGTCACTTTGTGTGTTACATTGGGTCATGCTCACATGACGGCTAAAATTCCCGAAGCCAGCACAGAGCAGGGCAAAATGCTATGAACTGAGAGGAGGGACTGGGCTCTAGCTCTTATACTGCCACAGATTTGCTAGCTGACTTTGGGCAAGTCACTCAACATCTCTGGGTTTTAACTACTTCAACTGTAAAACACCATAGGGAAAAGAGGACGCTGGAGTGATTTCTGAGATTTCCTCTAGTTGTAAGATGGGATTCCATGAGCCCTGAATTCAAATGATATTCCTAAGATACTCATAAAAGCCCTGTTCAAAGGATAAGCCCCTGACTGAATAAACACATCCACCTGCCTGCATTCAAGTTTCTTCAGTCCTTCCAATATGACCTCCCACCAGCCAGGTAAGCACATCAGCCTGCACATATGTCATTTCTGTTCACATCTCCAGCATTTGCTTATGCTGGTCCCCTTTCTAAAATAGCTTTATCTCTCATTTATCCACCTCAAAAAAATATTATATACCATTCAAGATACTGTCCAACTATAAGTTCCTCGGTGGAGGTGAATAGTTCCCTGGTCTCTCCTTGGAGGCTCCCTCATAATATGTTACAGCATGTGTGATGCTGCATACATAATTAGTGGGATTTACATCTGTGTGACTTTCAGATTACTGGTGACTTGAGGCAGGGATTATGTCCATATCCAGTGCCTAGCTACCCATGCTTGTCATAAAACCAGTGCTTATCACAATGTTTCTTCAATAAATTGCAAAGATGCTGGTTTTAGAACCAAGATTTACTGATTTTGTGTCCCTAAATATGCCAACCTTTAGGCTGAGCCCCACATTATAAGCATATTTACCTACTGGGAATCCTTGCTCCTGCAGAGGTTGGAGGGGGCTTCTTGTAGAAGCTTCTGAGGGCCAATTTTAAAACCACTGATCTCTGACCCCATTGGTTTAATTATTGGTAAACTTACTGGAAATCTGGTTATGCTTCTGTAGTTCAGAACTATTACAGACCTCACATGAGCATGGCTGGATTTCATCTAAGGGAGGAAATGAAAAGTAAACTTTCTATCTGAATTAATTGGAGAAGTAGGGACCAGGAACTGCACATTACTTTGAACAGTGTGTTTTCATGGGGGTGAAGTGCTATTGGCATTTTGGGAGGGACATTTTTTATTTGGCAGCATTGTTCTGTCTAGTGCAGGATATTTTACATTCCAGATCCCAGTCCACCAAAAGCCAGTAGTAACATCTCTCTCCCTCAGTGTCTGTGACGATACAAAATACCTCTTAGTGAGGTGGCATTGCCCCAGGTTGAGAACCATTTATTTAGAAGAAACCAGGAGGCCTCTCCTGTTATAAGTGCCATTTTCTAGATTTACAAATTTAGACCCAAGCTCTTCTTAACTTTAAAGTCGTTGATTTAGCTGTCAACCCTGGTTCAGGATTGGGTATCAACAACTTGAGAGTAATTTCTGGCTGGGAAGGACTAAAAGGCTGGAAAATCCATCTCTTTTCTTTGCACAAACTTTATGGTTAACAAGGAGCTTTAACGAATGCCATTTCATTGGTCCTATTTGTAATGTGAGGGGCAATATCTATTACTCCTGTTTTAAAGGCAAGGAAGTTCAGTCTTAAAGCAGTGAATGGTGCTGTCCCAAGTCTCACAGGTAGCACATTACAAAGCTGAGTCTGGAAACCAGATCCTCTGACTCCTAGGCCATTCCACTCCCCACAGAGTATCTGGGAAACCACAGAGGAAGAAGTAGAGTTATACATTCTGTAATTGGCTTTGGTGCTGATGGGATATGTAGCTAGTTTAATAAACCAGAAACTAGAGCTAAAGAATAAAGAACAAACATATATATTTGGCTACTATCAGAGCATTCTCAGCTAGCTAGATATGCCATATTAAGAGCTAAAAGCTCATTTGCATATTTAGTACATTGAAATCCACAGTGAAATAAATGGGTACTGTGGTGTACTGTATTTGTGACTGATTTGTTAACATAGGATAAATGAGAAGGAAATAAATTTCACAACATGATTTTGAGTTTTGGTCCTAACCTTGACCCAAGCCTACCTCCAGGAAATGGCACTCTGGGAGCTCTCCCTCGCTACCGTAAAAGCTGTCTAGATTGTTACATTGAGTCCAAAACCTAGAGGCAGAAACTAGAAAAACACTACGGAACAGTGAAGATGTGGTGGGCTGACTTTTGTAGCATTAGAAGGTGCTGGATTGATCGATCCTGCACTAGCACCATCTATTTCTGGTAGTGTGGCTGGCTGCACATTCTGGAATAGGCAGCAGAGTGGTCCTCACCACATGCAGCAGCCTGTGGAGCACCAACACTCAGTGCTGAACCACGTAAACAATTGGTCAATGACATCGATTGCAAATGCCCAAGAGCCATCTTACAGAAAGACAACATAGATTCCCATACATAGACCTGAGGTTCTATTCACTGTCTTGATTGCTCTTCTAGTGAAAAATGGAGGTAAAATAGAAATTCTCCAGAGAGCTGGCTGGTGTGTTAAATGGCTATAAATGGCACTTATCAGTTATCTATCTGTCAGATTTGTGGTTTTTATAGAGGCAGTGTAGCATGGTGGCACAAACTTCTTAACTTTGTGGATTTGGGCAGGTAGTTTACTTTAGTATCTGGGTTTCTCATCTGCAAAATGGCGATGATGATATTACCAACCTTATAAGGTCATAGTAATTGTAAATAAGTATTGGCTATCTTTATCATTATTGTTACTAGGTAAAGTACCAGCATGAAATTCAGAGCTTCTGATAAGTAATAATGCAAAAATATGAATCTTGATTTATGTTTAAATTTTTGGGCTTAAGGAGGCAAATAATGGATTATTCAAGCTCTTGGCTGTAATTAAATCAAACCATAGAATGTTATAGCTTGCAGGATGTTGTACACTATTTAATCCAAATCTTTTCTTTTAGGGTTGAGGGTTAGATTAAAGAGTTAAATCCTTGCCCAAATTCTTGCAACAAAGACGCTGAGGTTTTGAATCTTTTTCTCTAGCTCATAGCTCCACCCCTGAAATTTCGACTTGCTGACCATCCTTGACCAGTAGTTCTTTCACCTGGAGGTACAAAGGAAAATAATCTGAACTCCAAACACATCCTCTTTCCTACTCCCTTTTATCTTTGATAAAAGTTTGGTGAAAGAGGTTAAACTCACCGACTAAACAAGTTTTCATGACTAATGAAATGATACATGATTTTAAAAATGCAAAGAGCACATTCTATAATTGGCTAAGAGAGAGGAGACTCAAGTCATATTCCTCTGACATTAACTCAGGTGACTGCTCCCAGCGTCAGTTTCTCTCTAATGTGAGAGTTCAGTTATGTGATTGTTATAAAATATTGGCATAAAAATATGTTGCATAATGTATAACAAAAAATTAAGCCTTTCCATTCTGAAGACACTTTTGTCATCAGAATGTTTAAACATGTGGGGGCAATTGTTTTTTAGTTACTGATTTTTTTTTAAAACATGGAAAAAATTCTAAAAAGAAGAGACAGTGAGAACCAGCTTGATTATTTGTTGCTCATTGGGTTGGAATATTTTGCCTTTGGCAAATAAGAATCAGTTAATTCTAGGCATTTGCTTATTGACTTGCTAGAACAGAATGAGCTGTTTTTCTTTCATTTTGTCAGTAATCACCAGTTAAAACTCTTAAAGGGAAGCCTTATTATTCCCAGAAAATGAGAATATTCTGTAAACCATCAGGCTGTGATGTCGCTAGTTCTCCTCTAATTAATATATGTGTTTTCATTCTAAGCTAAGCTGCTTCTGAATTTAGGAAAAGCAGAAATTGCCTGCCACTATCGTGAAGGCCAACCCAATATTTTCTCAAGAAAATGACAAGTATCTCTTTAAGGTAAAAATGGAAGGGAACATACAACTCCATTTAAGCTTTGAGTTTCTGAAGTTGCCTCATCACAGTGAAATGCAAGGCCCTTGGGCTGATGTATCCTTTGTTTTCTGGGTGAAGAAGCAAGACACAATTCTCAGGAGTAGTCTGTCTTGGCCATCACTATTTATGCCCCCGAAAGGGCTAGAGGTGTGGCTATTAGGGTAAGATTTGAAATACTGTGTTTGCCTCCCGTTTTATTTGCTAAAGGAACATGCCATAGGGAATGCTGAATTCTTGGTAGAGAGGGTTGGCTAGATGAGTGTATGGCATGAATCAACCTAGAGCAATGTTCTGAATTCAACAAATATTTCTTGAGCATTCATGTCTTCCAAACATTCTTGATCACAGCATTTTCATGTCAATATAGGACATTCTTCAACTATGTTATTGATTAAATGGATGACTGTATGCTATAAGGATGAGTTTCAAAGCTACATTGTCAGTTCTCTTTATCTCTTGGGGTATACAATGAGAGAAATTCTTTAAGCTACAGACAGAGAAACACTCTTTTCAGCTCCAAGGTAACGGCATTTTCCCCTTTCCAAAATCCAGGTCCTTCCAAGAAGTAAACAAGTCCACTGATGTGAATAAATCATGATGCCCAGCAAAGTATGTTTATTGTTAAAGCTAGCATCATCTACTAGAGGCCAGAGTTAACAGCTTCACTTGTTTTTCCTTCAGTAATGTAGTTCCACATGAAACAAAGGCTTGAGTACAGCATGTTTCACCAGAAACAGAGGCTAAGTGTATGTCTCAACTATTTATGTGGCAGAGCATCTTACAAGCTACCATCTATACCTTTGCTAACTTAAAAAAAAAGTAAACTAGATTTCTGGAACTGGAGATAAAATCTAACGCCCTTGGTCATACTCAGCTTGACTCTCAGGTGCTTTGTTAATGAACGAATGAATAAATAAAGTGATTTCATTGAGTTTTCAAGATGATAACAACCTAATAAATACTATGAAGAATTATCTGATGGAATAGTTTCATTTCCAGACTTATTTTCTACAATGTCTGAGCACTGTGTTAATCTTTGTGTTATAAGAGAAAAATATTTAAGTATCAAAATGGTGAGCCATTATAATAGGTATGGCTGCATCTGAAAAGCACTTTTACTTGAGGCATAAATAGCATACACGGATCAAAGTGCAGGAGTAGATAATAGATGCCAGGTTTGCAAGTAAATGTTAGCTAGATGCATAAGGGTCTCCTAATGACCCCAACAGATTTTAACTTAGAGAATAAATAATGACTCATTATTTAAGGTTAGAATCTCTAATGCAAACTCAATAATTCAGTCAAGTTAATGACCTTCACTTTTATTTTAGCTTAATCTATGCATAAAATAGAATTATTCTGGTTCTGATTGATATATGAGAATGGATAGAAGCTCATTTCAATTTGTAATTAGTAAGAATATGTTTTTAAAATTATCTCTCTCACCCACTCATACTGAGAAATACCTATAATGCTTGTTTTCTTGTTATTTCTAAACTCCTATTACCAGTTAATAGAACCTAGCCAACCAGAAATTTCAATAACCAATTTTTTTTCTTCACCATTCCACTTTTCAGTGAAATAAATGACAACAAAGGCCAAAATACAGTCATATCAGGATTAAAATCATTCAGAAATGCATTCAGCCTAAACCACCCTATTTGTACATTGACTGTACCATATCTATATAAAATAATAAACCACTGCAGATTCAGTCATTCTCCTTATAAAGTACTTTCATATACCTACACTTTGAGTTTCACCATAGTCCTTTGAGATAGTTATGGCAATTCTCATCAACATTTTTCAGATGAAGAAATGGAGCTCTAGAGGGTGTCATAATGTCACCAAGTAGTAAGTGGTGCCTATGCTACTGACTCCAAGTCTTACATTATTTCCATGTTTGTCATACTATGATTACTAAGACAAGATAAACACACACTTTCAGATTATATCTAAGTCAAAATTCAGGAAACCAGTAAACCTCATTCATGGAATACTTTATAGTAACATAGAATTCACATGAAGCAAATTCCAGAGGCTACCAGTTTCTTATGTAAGATGTGCACACTCCTTGGTAGCCTAATTGTCCTAGGTATCTTTGGGCTGCTGGTGATGTATTACGCATAAGTGGCTTTTTCTGCCTTTCTTGGCAGAGGCTTCAAAGAATAGTAGGTCCTTACTTCTTCCTAGTTCCTAGTGCTTGGTTGCTGTGAGGGTGTTTTTAGTACTGTCTACAGCAGCATTACAACAGAACTTTCTTAAATGATAAAAATTTTCTGATATCTGCTCTGTCCAATACAGTAGTCAATAGTCATACAGAGTTATTGAGCACTTGAAATATGACTAGTGTGACTGAGGGACTAACTTTTTAATTTTTAAGAGATTAATTAAAATTTAAATATAAATAGCTACATGGGGCTAGGAACTACCATGTTGGACAGAGTAGTTCCAGTTTAAGGTTCTGGCTCACAGGCACCAGAGCACATCAGCAATAACATTCTTGACAGATCGCCTAGTGAAGGTACAATAGAAGTTATGTATTTAATTACAAATTATACCTTAATTTGCTCTAGAAAAGGTTTGAAGCAGAATGTTGGCATTATCAATAAGAAGGCATATGGGAATTTTTAAATAAGGGATAACAAATGGGGAGAATATGTTTGGTAAATACTAAGAGATGAGAGCAAAACAGTGCCATTTCAATTGAATTTGAATTTCTAAATGCTATGCTTTGGAGCAGGATGGAACTATCAATTAAATATCAAAATCTAATTAATGAAGATGAGACTTTACTATGACTTGGAACTAGAAGAAAGAGGAAATGAACAGAACACAAGGTTCTGCTGTATGTTAAGATGAACTAGAACTCTAGGACCATCCTTAATGGAGCTACCTACTTGACAGAATTGTGATGATTCAGTAAAATGATTGATGAAATAACTTAGCATAGTGCCTCACATATGGTAAGCATTTCCTAGATATTAGCACTTACAATGATCTTTATCTATAAAAATCTTACATCTTATTAGGGCCTTTTCCAAGTCCCTGTGAGAACATGGGCAGCTGCTTAGGGTAACCAATTTTGGGAATTTTTTTTTTAGGAATAGGGCATAGAAGAGGAGATAGAGACAACATAGGGCAAGTAAAGAAATTGTGAATTGCCGCTACAGAGAAAACTGTTACTGAGAAAGGTTTGTCATGTCTCCCAGGTATGTTAGGTTAGACAACACTGTAATAGTAGGACCAGAGGGGAAAGAGCTGGACGACGAAGGAGCTGGAAGAAAGGTAAGAGGAATGCTTGTATGTTAAGTGTTAGTATTTTTGATATGTTCTTTAATATGGTTCACTGATGCTGATGTTTTGTCAAAGGTAATCAAAGAACGCAGTATGGAAGAGTATTTCAGACACCATGAGATAGTGGGAAAGGCCCTGGCCCTGGAATCAAGTTAACTGAGTTCTAATTTTTCCAACATGTAACTTTGACTAATGGTTTGCTTTCTTGTAAAGCAATGGTGCTAAATGATATTCAAAGCTATTCTAGTCCTAAAATTCAATAGTATAATTCTAAATATGAAAGCGCCTGTGAACTCTAGTTCTCCAGACTTCCTGAAGCCCTGCTACTCTTTTAGAAATGCCTGCTGATTTAGTTCTCTAACTTGTTTCCATAGTTTTGGAGCTGAAGTTGTGTGAACAGTGGTATCTCAAGCAGCATGCAAAAGCAGTTGGGAGGGTGGGAGTGCGTGACAGTGAGTGGGTGAATGCATTAAAGAGAAAAGGGTTGGAAGAGAGGAGAGTATGTGAAAGAGAAGAGCAGGCCTCCCTTTTGCCATTCTCCTGCTAGAGTCCCCAAGAACAGCTATTCAGAGCCAAATATACAAATGAAGTCATGATAATTGCTTGGACTTTGAGTTAAATCGATCTGATTTTGAATCCAATCTCTGGAGTCAAGTTTCAGTTTCCTTCTCTGTGTGATACTAATGGCTAGCAGCTATTGTGAAGTTTAAATTAAATATTATTACCCAGCAGATAGAGGTGTTCAGTACAAACTAGGCCTCTCCAAATTTGCCCAGTCCTTTCCCCCATCTTACCCATAAAAGACTAGCTAAAGTAACAAACACACAGGGCTACTTAGCGATCTTTATGAGCATGTAAATAACATGCGGTGGGGTAAGAAGGGTTCTAAGAAGAGGAAAAAGCTATAACCATGAAGCCCCTTCTTTTGTGTAGCCTAGCAATTCTCTGATTCTTGAAGGCCACAGAAATGTTTATTATCAAAAGAGCATCCTTGACTGCGTTTCAACACTCTACCGACAGGAAGACTCACTGCTCAGGTATAGGAAGTAGAACGAGGAAGCTCCCGAAGTTAGCAAAGCTGGATCCTGAAGTGACACCCGCTTCCTGCTCTTCCACCCAGAAAAGCCGGGAACCTTTTCCCAAGCGGAGCCCCGGGGAAGCAGAAAGCCGGGAAAGGCAAAGCCCCTTTACTTGTTTTTCTAGGTCGCTTGCTTAGAACCCTTTACGTGGTGGTTCTAACGCAGTTTCTGCTTGCAGGGAATGCGGGCCCCGGCGGTGTTAACAACCAGCCTCCGAGAACTTTCAGCACCGCGGACAGCGCCATTCCCTGTGCTCAGTCCCAGGCGGAGAGCTACCTTGCCCTCGGCGCTCTCCTATATCCTACACCTATGGGGAGGCAGGTTGTCATCCTGCGGCCCTTGGGCAACTCGGGCCAGTGACACCCCCCGACACTCAGGCGAGGATCCCTTCGCCAGAGCCAATTCCTGTGTATTTCCGCTTAAAACCTCAAGGAAGGGAGCCTCACACAGGTGGGGGGATGAGGAGTGCCAGGAACAGGCGCGAGCCCTGCTGCTCTAGCCTTTCGGCATCTCCTCTCAGCCTTTGCTTTGCTCACTCTTCAATCGCAATATAAAATACTCATTTGGGGAGGGGGCGGGGTGACACAGGAGAGAGAAGGAGGGTGGGGGCTGCATCCCGCGTGACCACGCTGCCCTAGCCGGACCCTCTAGGATTCGAGGGGAGCCGGTGTGCATTGATTGGGGTGGGGGAAGAGAGGAGACCGAGGGGGGAAGCAGTGCAGGAGAGCTCCCCTTGCTGGGGCTGCCGGCTCTGGGCAGGGAGCTTCCCTTCCCTGGACACCGCTCCCGTCACGTCCTCCTCGCCGCCCCCGGGCGAGTCAGCGCTCTCCGGGAACAGACGCCCCTCAGGGCGCCACCGGCCTGGTCTGGGCGCCGGGCTCGGCGGGAGTCCTTTTGAGGAGTTTGCTCCCAGATAAAAGGGCAGATGTTGCTCTCGACCTCCCCTCGGACTGCAGCCGGAAAAGCGTCTCGGCTTCATGGGCTCAGTCCAAGGCGGAGAACGGAGCTGCCCGTGCAGGGTGCCCGCCAAGGCGGGGGACAGGACGGGCCCCGCGTCTGCCGAGACCCGGGCTGCCCGGACGCAGCTCGCGGCTCCCCCTCTGCCTCCCGCGCTGGCCCCCACCCTGCCCGGCAGCTCTCGCGAAGCAGAGCCCGGTGTCCCCAGACCGCGGGCGGTCGGGGCCTCATTCCGGGCCAGAGCCGGAAAGAGCCTGACCCAGCTCCTCCGTTCTTCCAGGGAACCCCTTCCCGGAGGGCGCGCTCGGCCTCCGCGCCATATTCATGGTACCCCGCTGCCGGGGACTCCGGCTCCCTGAGTTATCACAGAGAGGAGACCATCCCAGTTGCAGAGGTCCTTCTGCGGCGCGGGGGTCGCGGAGAGGGACAAACTGCGGCGAAGGGGGCCGTTCACTCACCGGGGTGGGGGCTGGAGGCGACCGGCTGGCTGCCGAGGCTGGTGGCTGGCCGTCCGCACTTACAGCGCGGGGCTTGTCTCCAGCTGGGATGGGAGGTGGTGGTGGCTGCAGAGGAAGGCAGGAGGCAGCCGCTGCTGCCGAACAGCTCCTCAGTTATTCAGATGGCGCCCCCACCCCCCGAACCCCTCCCCGCGCCTGCTCGTCCTCCCTCCAGCTCGCCTGTCTCCGCCTCTTTGGAGTCACGTGGGCTGCCCAACCCCTTACACATTGAGCCCAAGTCTGGCACCAGACCACCTCCCACATGCCCCCACTCCGCCCTCCCCTGTGTCTGCCGCTCATAGCTCCTCGCTGGCTTGAGCCTCCAGGTGCGACCTCCAGTGTCTTATCTCAGTCTGCGGGGAGGCTGAGGGGCCGGGAATGGGGGCAGTTCTCTGCCCTGGGAAAGCAGGGACCAGCAGGACTCCGCAGTGTCTCCTTGTTGGGAAGGCATCTGCAGCAGCTCCGCCCCTGCTAGACTGGGCTGTCCAGGCCTCCCTCCTGTCCTCTGGAAACTTCCCTCATCCTCTGCGGAGCCTTTGTTGCTCTTAAACTTCCACATCCCTCAGCCCTACTGGAAAGAAAAAGAGAGAGGTTGATTTCTCCTCTCCTCCTAAAGAAGACAAGACCTGGCTCCTTCTCCAAAGCTCAAGCAGACTAAGCTTATCTTTGGGTTCACAACATCTTATGGGTGCAAAGATCATGAACTAGAGATTTGAAGATGCACTAGAATTCCAGTCTGTATGACCTTAGAGCATTTAACTTTCTAGCTTTTCTTCTCTCGTCTGTGAAATAACCAGCTTGCAGCATTGTCATGAGTGAGAAATCATCATGTTCTTAGAATTGCTTAGCCTAGTGTTGGACACATATTTGGGGGCTCAATAAAAGAGAATTCTTCTTCCCCCATCTCTGTTAAAATAAATTTCATAAAACAAGAAGGATGTGATGTGTGCAAAAACAGTGAGAGCATCTTTTTAAACATGGAAGGAGGCATCTATGTGGTCAGGCTAGACAAGTACTAAATGGAGACAAGAGAGATATAAGGCTTATATTTTATATTGGCTCCTTTAAGATGAGTGTTCCAGAGCCAAGTTATGTCCCAAAAGGATTGGGAATGGATGGGACCAACTCAGGCATGCTTGGCCACATCACTGAATAAATTATTTAACAAGCATTGAGTAGATTGATTTGGATGAAAGTTACCCACATAAATTCTTGCACTTTTGCCCAAGCCCTCAAAACACATGGGAGGTAATAAAATGTAAGTCCCTACCCTTGTAAATAAATTCACTGGGCTTGTGTCTGGGGAGAATACTGGCTGACTAACACTCCTTCTCTAGGGTGGAGCAGTTCAAATCTAGCTCTAGGTTGTGGGTCTGCCCTGGGCTCTTCCCAGAAAGTTGATTGATCATTGCCAGGACAGTCTTGGTTAAGTCCACCTACTTCAAGCCCATTATTTCCTTTGATGAGCATGTAGGCCTGATAATGTCCCCATATTTTAAGCTTCTGAGTAGTTCTGCAGGACATGTTAGACCTCCTGGGATCACCAAGAAGCTGTGAGACACTGTAGAAAAAGTATAAAGTTAAAAAATCAGAAATTTTAGTGCAGGTGCTGCCAGCTACTTTTCATACGATCTTTCCCAAACCACTTAAATTCTCAGACTCTCATCTTCAGAGTGGTAAAAGAATGTCTATTTGCCTTCTATATAAGATAGTTATGATGTCTAGAAGGGATAGTGCATGAGAAGTCACTGTAAAAGGTAAAGAGTAAACAAATACAAGCTATTAAAATTATGGACTGAGGAAAATCCTGAGTTTATTCTAGTCCAAATGAATTATGAGGGTGATAAGATGGGAAGGTGGGATTTGTCATGGAATAGGCAGCTACTAAAATGTTGGTATGTTTCTCTAAGTCTGCATGTATGCTTGTAATTATTGGAGAACTGTGTTCTTTGTTTCACTCTTTTCTGTGATAAATTTTCTCTGGCCTTTTATCTTTAGAACACTAGACACAATCACAATGGTTATGAATATTTACTATCTGACAGAAATTTGTACCTGTATTTCAGGACAGTAGGGTTCAGACTTTTCTGCCTTTGCTAGGTAAAATTGACTTGAGTTCGTAATTCAAAATGGCTTTGTTTTCAAAGAAAAAATATTCGAATTCTAGGAGCAAATTCCAGACATTCATCAGCAGTTTGAATAATGATATGTGTTTCTAATCCACTGCCACTAAACTTAATGAAATCCTCACACAAATCTGGAACCCCTGGAACCCCCCAAACTTAGGCAGATTCCAATCCTATTTCCTGGTGTACTTCCCTTTAATATTCTTTGGAAATTGCCTATCTGGACCTCTTTGTGTTTAGGGAGACTAAAAAACCAGAAAATGTCAACCATGCTTCTATATATACCACTGAAAAAATTGTCTGGGCTAGGTAAAATGCTGCTTCTGACTCCTACCTACCTCTGAACTGTCATCAAGAAACATAAGAAAGGGAAAACTAACCATGAAATCATTTAACTTGGCCATGATGTCTTTATGAGCAGTTACCCAGACAAGTATAAATTTAAGAAATTTTGAAATTTTCTGAAAATTAATGTTAATGTTGCATCCTAGTACCATCTAAATCAGAAAATTTTGGACAGTTTCACCAGAAATTGCTCTAGGGCTCTGAATGTATATATTTTTCAAAGCAGTTTTAAATGTCCAAGACAACTTTACCCAGTGAAGGGCAGAAAAGAAAGCTTAGGAAACAGATCTTGCATAGATTGCAGTAGAAAGTTACACCTTAACAATGATTTCTTGTAAAGGTTTCCCTTGGGTCCTCCCTTACTTGTAAGTTCGTGTCTTTTGGATGATGACTGTTGACTTTATCACAAGCCACTGCAAACACTTTCCAGCTGTAAGTAGAACATTAATGAACAAAGAAATAGAAATGCGGTAGACAAAAATTTAATTGTTTAGAGCCATGCACGGCAGCAACAACTGGTGAACATCTCAGTTCCAGAGTTCAACAATGATATTACAAAATGACTACTAACTAGATCTTTAAAGTACACATCCTTGTTTTCCTGTTCCAACAATTGGAATGTTGATGCATTTACCAAACCTATTCTAGACACTTAGGATACAGCCACGAACAATACAGAAGTTGTTCTGCTCTCCTTGAGCTTACAGTCTAGAGCAGGGGTTCAGACCATAAACAAGTAAACAAAGCAGTGGAGGTAAGTCTCATGATGGAAATACAACAGAGCAATATAATGAAGAGTAAGGGGGCACCACTTTAGTTAAGTGGTAGAGAACTAACATAAGCAAATGTGGGGCCCAGAGACAAAAGCGATCACTCTCCAGGAAAGCAGCAGAGCACTCTTATCTAGGGCCTTTTGCCAAAACAGGGTCATTGAAAGGGTAATCACTAAAATCCCTCATGACTGAGCTGCTTAACAATGGTGGTTAGGCCATGAGGGAATTGGCCAGATGCCTTAAAAATGATTCTCCGTTTTTGTCTCATGATTCATGAAAATGAGTACCTGATGCTTTCTTCTAGAAGACCCCAAGCTCATCAGTGCCCTGATTCTTGCCTCTGAGCAGAATCAGAAGCTGAGAAACCAAAGACACTGTGATAGCCTGGCCAGAGGCTGGTCTGAAGCTTTCCAAAGGGAGCAGTACCTTTGGGCAGCAGGTAGACAGAAAATAAGACACACAACCAGAACCTAGCATATCATAGGCACACTGTAAAGATCAATTAAACAAATGACCTGCTGCTGGGATCCTACCAATTGGATTGGAAATTTATTAACAAATTATGTATGAGTAAATTTAGGTATTTAAATTTCAAAAGGACGAAAGAGGATGCTGACCTAATCATGCTCATTTTATTCCTAAATTTGCAATTGAATATAGCACTTTCCCCACCCCTATCCTATGCAGAGTAAATAAAGTTGCCTAATCAGTGAAATTGTGGAGACAAGACACACGTCAGGATTGTCAAACCAGTGGAGTTCCTTGACATGGAAGGAATCATTGAAGCAAACAATTCTTCCCATTTATTATGTGTTTCTTTCCTTTAAATACATCCACTTTTCTAAATTAATTTATTTTAAAGAGATTTTCATCACTACTTTAAATAGAAAACTGATATCAGTTGTCATAAATACAAGGCAACCATTTAAACAAACATAACGAAAATAAAACAATGCTGTTATAGTCAAGAAAAATACTTTAGCCTGCCCAGGAACCTAAGGCTTGCTTTCTCCTTGTTAAAAGGGAAATTAGCAGCTGTTAGTGAGGTGTTAAAGGCATTGACATCAAACTGAGACTTTCACCATATAGTAACCAAAAAGATTGAATGATAAGTGGGAAAGGGCTAACCTTGCCACTGTGTGATTACAGACCACTTAATGTTGAGCCCCAGTACTGTTCAAATCAATACTTCTCTAACTCTAATGTGCATAGAAATCATCTTGTTAAAAATGCGTAATGAGACTCAGTAGGACTAGGATGGGGCGCATTTCCAGCACAATCCCAGTGACATTGATGCTGCTAATTCTTGGACCACCCTTTGAGTAGCAAGGATCTTTGAGTAGCAAGTACCTTTGATGATATATTTTCCATATTTTGGGAGATACTAGCTCTTATTTTAAAGATGAGAAAAGTTGACATTCAGAGGGTTTGACTAACCTCAGTTAGTTTTCTTGTTCCAGCAATTGGAATGTTGAAGTGTTGATTCATTTATTCAACATATTCTAGACACTTGGGATATGGTCATGAACAATACAGAAATGGTATGTCTTAGAACCTCTTAGTTGGTAGATGAGCTAGAGCTAAAACTCACAGTTTACAGATCTGTTGTCTAGTCTGGGTGTTCCTTCCCAAAAGATCTATAAAATATCTCGCTTACTAGGGCCAAAAATCCCACCCCTTTTCAAGGGGCCTCAACGTGAAAGCCAAAGCTTGGACTGCTTTATTCTATAGATTATTCTGTGTTGATACAGCGTGAAAGCTAGTGCTTGGACTATTCTAGTCAATAGGTTATTCTGTGGTAATGTACACACTCAAACTTTCAGTAGTTTGAAATAATACAAGTTTATTTACTGTTCACATTACATATCCACTGTTGGTCACTGTAGGCTCTACTTTATGTAGTCACTCAATGCTATTTTATAATGTCTTGTTTCAACATAACACTTCGGAGTTCACCTTGGGGGGCAAAACCAGGACTGAAGAACCTCGCACCAGCAACTAAATGCTCTGTGATGGAAAGGATGCACATCATTATTGCCCACAACTCACAGTCCAGGACAGTTCACATGACCCCACTGCAATCATAGGGTAAGAAAAGAGGAATCACACTTTCCTCTACATAAAATGAGAGTAGAATCAGGTAAAGCAAACCGTAAGAGTCTCTACCATATAGATGGTTTTTTTCCCTATCACTAATAATCCTTGATTCTCTCATCTCAATTACCCTTCTCTTAATCTTAACCTAAGTTTCCCAGGACAATGAACCACCATTAGTCCATTTTCCTCCCTGAATTCTCATCACACACAGGGAAAAGGCAGGCAAATGGCAGAGGGAATGCAGAATGTCACTTTGGTGACAGCAGAGGCATCAAAAGAGACAGGTCAGTCTGGGAATATGGTCAGGGTAATTTCAGGGGAGGGGGCAGAGAAAAAGGGAAGGAAAGAAAACTATCATTTCTTGAGGGCCTACTAAGTGTTAGGCCCTGTATTAAGACATTTATATAATTTTGTCCTTATAATATTCTTGTCAGATTGTTGTTATCCTGCTTTACATACAAGGAAACAGGCTCAGAGGGCTTATACAATGTGTTAAGGTCAAAATAGAGAATAAATCAGGATCTATGCCAGAGTGCAAATTTAGAATCTCCCAGGAAGTCTAAGAAAGGGAGCAAGGCAGCACTGGCTCTGGAGAACGCACCACTTGTTCACATTGACACTGAAATTTCTGAGATTTGGCTTTGCTGTGTTAGGCATGTGCAGACAAGTAGCTGAAACATTCAAACTCTATAGTGACTACTACATGAGATACCAGTCTTCCACTGAGGAGAGACATATACATGAGTTCCCATTATAATACAAGTTGATTCCACTCCCCATTCCTTTCAACTGCATGAAAACATCTCCCTCTAGGGTTCTGTATATGGACATAAGAGCAATGGTTGAAGTAAATAATCTAAGGACATGATAAAGTATGCATTCCAAACCTACAATGAAAAGTCTGTAATAAACATTAAGAAAAACTTTGCAATATATTAAGAGACATATCTCACAGTATAGAATAGGATAGATGCCTGGAAGATTACCCTGCCTGGGCTGTGGAAGGATATGATAGTCACAGCTAGTATGGGTGTTGGGGAGTCTTTCTCTGGAGCCTGAGAGTGGTGGGGTCTAGAATTGTTCCATATACTGCTGAGATCATGGTGAGAAGGAGTAGGGAGTCAAACTGACCTAGGTTCATTTCCAAACTCAAGTATGTGTTATTTGGCAAATTATTCAGGTTTTCTGAGGCTCAGTGCACCAGCCTCTGAGAGGGCATTATAATGCCTGACTGTAGAATTGTGAAGTTTGGGAATAATATGCATAAAGTGCCTGGTTATCATTGTTCAATATTGATGACTATTTTTTGTGTTGTCAACGATAAGAAGATGGATATGAAGGGGACTAAAGAGCTCACATCCAATAAGAAGATATGGCTGAGCCTCTTTAGTCCCCTTCATATTCATCTTCTTATTGTTAACAACACAAAGAATAGTCATATCTACTTGAGTGAGCTCAGCCATGGCAGCTTCTCCGGCTGAGTCCCTATTTATTCTTCACAAAAATGAGGAAATGGGAACAGGTTTCTTTAAAGAGCTCTTCCATTGACTCAACACTACAAGCCAAAGGTTGTGTGGTTTTCCTGCGGCAGGCTAGGGAGTAGTTCTGGTGAGTGCCCATACTCAGTGCAGCCGTGAGAAGAGTGCCAGCCGATGCTGAATAGAGGAGTCTCTGGGCCCACTGGCAGCCTTCCTGAGCCTCAGCTGTAGCAAACTTCATTTTCTGGCCATTGCCACCAGCCAATGACTCATTACAAGAGACAGTGAAGAAATGACCATGGGTCAAGGAGTAGTCTTTTTAGCCAACTTTGCATGTACGGAAGGTCACATTGTTGAGGCAGCACTCACAGCAACAGCTTTGAATACAAAACAAAAATGTCAACAAGCACAGAGAGAATTGGAGGAAAAGAAATGATGCTCACTCTAATGGGCTTGTGAGCTTGCTCCAGTCTCGGCAGTCTATGTGATTGCCACCAAGTGCATAATGGATTATACTGGTAGTGGGCCAATTATGTCTGCAGCAAATTCCCTTTATGAGATGGGCAAGCAAGTCACTACCCTCTGAGTAAGCATCCATCGTGTAAAGTAGTGATTATTTTATTGTCAGCCTCTCAAAGATATGTATTCACTTGCTGTGTATAAGCTTTGTCCTATTTAATTCAATGACTTTTAGAAAATGAGAGTATTTTATTCTATTTACTCATTTCTTAAAGCTCTTAAGAAGACCAAAGACTCTGCAAAGTGTTCCAGTACATTAGATGAAAATGATGAGACAATTTAGAGACAGGAAATAAGTTCCAGTCTTTAACTCCTCCAAGTCCCAGCTGGGGAAGCCCTAAATCATCAACCAAGGTGTCTCCTTCCAGAATCCCCAGGAAGGGAGAGTTCACATCTTGGCTGCCCAATTCCCCTCCTTCCACAAAATGTTATAGTGTTTAATCATCCTTGCATTAAGGTTTCCTAAGTCTTGTTGTTTCAGGTATCAAGAGTGCGTTTAAGATGACTGAAGGTGAAAACCAGTGTGTTCTGCTGTAAGAATTCAGTCATTCCACCTGAGCAGCTAACTGTCTTCAGCAGCTATCTGTCTTCAGCATATCCAATCATTCTGGAATCTGGCCCCTAGCTCTTTGGTCGGCTTGGTCCAGGACATCTTCCCCATGTGGCTTGGAGGAGTTTCTAGCAAACTCCTGGATTTTGAAACATGACTTGGCCTCTTTGACCAAGTCCTCAACCAGACACCAGCTCACTGTCTTCCAGGTCTGACCCTGCAGATTCCACATTCAATCATGCAGCCAAGCCCTGTGTTATTGTAGAGGAGACATGTTGAATTTTTTATTGATTCAATCTATGTTTATATATTGGTATTCAATTGAGGCTTTATCTATTAAAATGGTGATTAAATAGGAGGCACTTATTTCATGGATTATGCAATTATAAAAAATAAGAATGGCTTCATTTGCACTCACCATCCCAAAATCATTGCGATGGCTTGCTTCATCCAAAGGTCTATTTCCAGTCTTGTGCTTCTCTGCATGGACTTTGGGATCTCTACCTTCTGATTTGAAGATGTGGTGAGGATAATGATGATGACAGTGCAATAACAATGTCTATGGCTTCCTTCTCACTCCCCATTCCCTAATCCCCCTACCCTTGCTTTATTGTCCACTATGTTTAATGTTGGGAACATTTGTATCAATTAAGATATCATCGGAACTACTTTAAACTATAACAGGAAATGAAGCAAACTTAATCACATCCCACAACAGCTTAAAGGCTGTCATTGTTTTGTCCAGAACAGATGCTGACAATGGCTGGTTTAACAAGCAAATGCCCATCTCCTTTGAACTCTATAAGTAGATTTGCCATCCCTGATTCTTTACTAAATGAACTCTGCATAAAACTTGGGTCATCTCTCACATTCTAATGCTTTCAGCTGGTTGGGAATCCTCATCAAACAAGAGAAATTGGGTCAGTGTGAAAGAGAGCAATGATAGAATGTTTGCCTTACTCAGAAAGGTGACATGACCTCTAGCTTTGAAAAGGCAGTATGTCTAGTCAAGGGAGTCGCATTGAATATATTTTGAGAATTAGGCCTTTTCCTCATACCTGGTAAGTGAATTACAAGATAAAGGAATCTCAGATCATATATATTGTGTATATGTTGGTATGGGTTGGCAGATTGATGGCTAAATAACCACCAGTGATGTGAAATATGGGAATAATCGCTGTGGTCAGAGGCCTCCCCTGATTAGGCTAGGGCTAGTTTACGACCTTTGTTGAGGAAATGCTTACATGGACAAATGGAAAAAGATGCAAATATAAAAGCATTTTTAAAAAACTACATGTTATTTCAGCCTCAATAGGAAAGCTTAAAGACTTAATTTTAAAACAATTTTATTGTGGTAAAATACATGTAACATAAAGTTTACCTTTTTAATCATGTTTAAGGATACAATTCAGTGGCATTAACTAGAGTCATGTTATTGTGCAACCATCATCACTGTCCATCTCTAGAACTTCATCCCAAACTGAAACTCTGTACCCATTAAACAAAAACTTTCCATACCCTTCCCTCCCAGCCCTTTAAAATGAAAGTAAAACTAGCATTTTACTTTCTGTCTCTATGAATTTGACTACTTTAGGCACCTCATATGAGTGTAATGATACAGTATTTGTCCTTTTGCGATGGGCTTGTTTTACTCACCATAATGTTTTCAAGGTTCTTCCATATTTGTAGCATGTGTCAGAATTTTCTTCCCTCTAAAACTAAATAATAGTCCATTGTGTGCATATAGCACATTTTGTTGATCCATTTATCTGTTGTTGGGCATGTAAGTTGCTTTCACACTTCAGCTATTGTGAATGGTGCCTCCATGCACATGGAGGTACAAATACCTCTTTGAGATCCTGCTTTAAATTCTTTTGGGTATGCACCTAAAAGTGGGATGGCTGAGTCACGTGACTATTTCATGGTTAATATTTTGAGAAACTGTCATATTCTTTTCCACACTGGCTCTACCATTTTACAATTGTCCCAGCAATGCCCAGAGATTCCAGTGTCTGCTCATCATTGCCAACACTTGTTATTTTTTTTAAATAGTCATCCTACATGGTGTGAAGCCGAAGACTTGAAAAACAAAAATTATATGGCTGACACTTAGTGGGTGCTGACTAATGGCAGACGCTGTTCAGGAAGGTCATAGATCTTGGTCATTTGTTGACTAACTTAGCCAAAATAAAGTATGAAAAACCAAATTAAAGGTAAAATCTACCTATTCATTCTCCAGAGAGAAATTCTCAACAGTTGCCTTGTGGCCATTTGTTCAACAGACATCAAACATTTTCTGAGCGCCTACTATGTGTATGCTGGCTAGGCTGAGCCTTTGAGATAAAAGAAAAGAGAGAAGTGTAACTACCTAAAATGTTGAGTTGTTTGATAGAACTGAGAAATTGTTCTGTGGTATAGGCCCTGGGGTTGTGTGTATGAATGAAGAGTACACACACCTGTGAGGGCAGTTGGTGTCCAGCAGTTTGCCAGTCTTGATGTGGTCTATAATTGAGTGGGCAGTGAGGAGAATGTGGCTGTGACCTGGCCTTTTTAGTCTGCCCTGTGAATGGCACTCTAAATTGGAGGCACATGTAATGGAAAAGTCAGGGACTTCAGGCACAGCTGGGTCCAGGTACTGAAAGAAAATGATTTAGGTGTCTGCCTTCATCTCTCAGTTCTTTTTTGTTTCTGAGTTAACTTCACCCTTAGTCAACTCTCCTCTAAGGTGGCAAATGGCTCTGGGCTCGCTTAAGAAAAACAAACAAACAGATTAACACCCCCAGTGGAAGGAGAGTACCTCTTCTCCGACAGTTCTAGCACAAGTCCAGGGCTGTCTCTCATTGGACTGACTGGGGTCATTTGCCCATGGCGTAAGGAATCACTAAATTCAGGGAAATGGAATATGATAATTGTCTGGTTTATGTCCTGTGCCCACCAAAGTTCTGTGAAGTGGGGTTAGTATCACACAAACCACATGGAGTGGGAGTTTGGTTGGGACATGCTACCAGAAAGAGAAAAAGATCCTAATCAGGTGAAAACATTCTTCAAATTTTATTGACCATGGAATCCTTTTTCTTGAGGTTACGATTCAGTAGAATGCAGTCCTAAGTTATCCAATCCCCAAGTTATTTTGCATAATAATCATGGTCTTGTGCTTAGAGATTCTTACCTTACCCCATTACAGTTATATGTAAATAAGGACAAAAATGTATTGCCTGCTTTTTGACAACACTAAGAACTGATAATAATAGTGAATGAATTTTTTCTTATAGGACCACTTTGCATTTTTTCAGTGCTTTATACTTTATCAAGTTTTTCTCCCTCATATCATCTTCTTAGCCCTTAGATACCATCAACTGGAGTCAATTATACAATAACCTTAGCTAACAGACATCAGTCTTCTTGCCATTAGTTGCTGAATATCATACCTGATTCCCAACTCCCCTTAATTCAGTCTGCCACCTCGCTGGACTACAAAACTCTTAATGATGATGTTAAATGTCCTAAGTAATTTTGTCTTTGTGAAAATGTTTTTATTTTAGTGGCATAGAAAAGAAAAAAAAAAGGTTTCCGACAAACATCTTCTTCACTCTCTTTGGACTGGATTAGGTTACATACCCCTCCTAACCAAAAGCTCTAACTAGATGTTTGACTTATGCTGATTAATAGTCTACCTACCCCTGAAGGCAGACTTGGGATTAGTTTCCTCTCAAACATACAGGCAGTGAGTAAAATGGGTAGTTACCAAGGAATGGGGGTTGGATATGGGGGAGGCAACTTTAAGCAAAGCCCACCAGAGTAGGCTGGTATCACCGTATTCTTTTTCTTATCTTCTTCGAGATTTTATCTATTTATCCTCATTCTACAGAGGATTTCAGATAGGCATGGGCCATCAGTAGGAGGATGTTAGGGATTACAGAAGGATTATTGGATTAGGAATTCAGTGTTTAAGACTTGGGTCTACCATATCTCATCTCTGTGACCTTCGACAAGTTCCACATCTCATATCTGAGACTCAGCGTCTGTCATCAGATAAATGGAAATATTTACCCTATCTACCTCACAACGTTGTTATGATCAAAGCAAAGATCCTGAATTTAGCAGCATTTTCCAGTTTATAATGAAAATGTAAGTTATGACTATTTTTTTTTTCATGGCCAGCATCATTTCATGAGGAATAGAGATTTCAGAGTAAACACCCAGAACAGCAGATTTGCTTAGGAAAAAACCTCCAGTTGTAGAAAAAAGCAGCAGCAGTGGCTTTTAGATACATGGTGCTGAGTACAAGAAACAATGACTCTGGGAGAGCTGGAGAAAGACCAGATGGATGCCTCTGTGATCAAAGGAGTTATTTTTAGAAACATTTTCAGTATCCCAGGACAGTGCCATGTGGGGAGAGATTGTGCTCTGCAGTGTAATGCAGTGCACCAGTTATTCCCCTTGGAATATCCAGAGGTAAAAAGTGTGGGCTTTGGAACAGACAGACACCAATTTGCCATGCAACCTTGAGCTAATCATTAACCTCTTTGATCCTCAGGTTTCTCATATGACAAAAAGGATAATAACCCTGATCTCATCATATCTGGGGGATGGTTATATAAGTTGGCATCTACACAGTGGTCAGTGATGCCTGGCACATAGTATCTGCTTACTAAGTGGTAACTTGCTTGGCTGCTTATAGTAACTAGTAAAACAAGTGTCTTAGCATGCTTGGCTTTATGTTTTAAAATTGATTTCTATTACCAGAATAATTTAGATATAAAATACAAACAGGTAGCCATCCATTTAGCTACTGATATGTTAATGTATCAATGTAGTCTTTACCTCATAAGATTTTATAAGACCTTTTATAAGAAATACAGCTATGCTTAATTTTTAAAATAAAACAATTTAATGATTCTTCAAAATTTGGAAAATCAATTTTGGTCTTTATATGCCAATTTTTGTTTTTATTTGCACTTGCCAGTGAATCCATAAATTAATAGTTCAGTATTAGCATCTGTAAAGATGATTTTTCAAGGCAGAGAAAGTGTCTCTGAATCATTGGACCTAGGCTGAATAACGTTCATCTTACATTCATACATAGCTTTAGTATTAAATATTTTTTGTTCTATTTAAATTCCATGAAATCCATATTCATGGCATAAACTTTGTAATTAGAAATTTTTATAGGTCGAAATTAAGAACTTTGTTTCTGGACCTGGAAATATTATAGAAATGTCAATCTACTTGGGAATTCCAAGTAGACTTTGTACTCTAATAAAAGCTGTAGTTATTGTGCAAAGGAATGAAAGTTTACATTTAATGATGATTTTAATCATTTATAAACAGTGGTAATTACCCAACCCTGTGGTTTAGTATAATGGAAAGATCACAGGTCAAGAGTCAGGTGTAGGTTCTAAATGCTAAGTATCTTCATAACCTTGGACAAATCACTTAACCTTCCTGCCTTCAACTTCTTTTTCTGTGAAATAAGGGAGTTGTACTTCATGATTATTGAGTTGCCATTAGGTTTTAGCAGTTTATGTGTCTAGCCTCATATGTAACATGTAGCATGTGTTTTGAATAAGGCTATAGTTGGAAAATAGAATAGCTTTTAGTAAATTTATTAACATTTACTGCCCAAATGTTATTATTTTTATGCTTAGGTAAGACATTCTACCTTTATAAAAAATAGTCATTATTTAAAACTGTTGATTAAGGACAGACTTCAGAGAACAAACTCCAAACACGTAATTTATGATTTTGTCTGAGATTAAAGTTTTACGTAGACAGTTATGACTATAGCAAACTACACTGATAATTGAGATATAAAGAGGATTTGTTTTGAATAAATGTGATAGTGTTGTTTTCTTTTATAAATATGACATTGAATGCTTTCTTCCTTCTTTACATATATGAATAACTTTATAGACATTATTGTCTATTTATGCATGTTCTGTTACAGCAAATGACCATCAACTGGGTAAAATTCTTTAATAATCCCACCAACATTTGTCCATTTGTTGACACATGTGCTTACATCCTCTAAAGGCCTGTTCTTTACTTAACTATCAATCACAAAAATACTTAGCACAGCAAAAAAAAAAAAAAAGCTTTAAAAGTTCAATAATGATAAGCATTGGTATCAGCAAACGTTGTTGGATGTGTAAACAGCCATCAGTAAAGACAGCTTGTGTACAATTCTGAAATCCCAGTCATTGATAGATGTTAACCTGTTGGTGGACTTTGGCCATGGCATGTTCACTCAAGCTGCAATAGTATTTATGATACAAACTCCTCTCAAATGTAACAGCATCAATTTCAACTGATTAGATTGCATCCATAAACATGCACAAGAAAGTAACAATTTAAAGAGACAAGTGACATGCTGCAGGAACTAGAGATCAGACACGATGAGAAACATATTCAGGCTTAAGCAATGGGATGTCAAAAGATGACTGATCTGTGTCAGCAGCAAAGCTGACATGATTGTTGAGGTAGAGAAGACATGCTGTGACATTTACTGTGATACCAGGCACTGGTAGAGAAAGAAAACATGGCTTTTTGTGAAAGCAGAGAAAAAGAGAAAACTTTAATTATACTTACTATGGTAAATAGTGAAATATGGAAGCATCCTTAAGTTTAGCCTAAATTCAAACAAGAACTTACTGTTACTTTCATGGCCTTTTTAATGACACTTCCAAGTGCTGTCAGGCCTTAGGATGTTGGTAATATGGCTTCCACTATAGAAAGAAGAGGAGGCTTGCAGAACGTTGGAGGCAACCAAGCAGGAACCAGTGCCACATCAGGTGTGTCTGAAAAACTGACCACAACAAGAGCCACCAAACCCGAATCATCTTAAAGAAAAGGAAAATTTACCTGGAATCCAGAGGTAAGGCACACCGCTATGTTAATTTAAACCATTTACTTCAGCTTTTTTTTTTACTTAGTTCTTCTCTCCTTGTATATTATTTGCATAGTGATATTGAAGGGTTGCCCTAGAATTAGACCTCATATCTACCAATAAGATAATTGAGTGAGTTAAAATATTGCTTCTGGGGATTTCTTCGCAGAGGATCAAAGAACAACTTCCAGAAGCCATGGAAAAACTCCTTCTGTGTCTAATTGACTCATTCGACTTCATGTGACTGGTCTGGAGATCATTATAGCAAGGGAGATGGGATGGCCTTTAAATGAATCAAGACCACCTTTCAGGGTAGACGTGTGAATAGCTTTGACTCTGTGCAGGAGGAGTGAATACCTGAAGAAAATCAAAGTTCTTTCAGGAGGACACAAGAGAGAAAGGAATGGACGCCCATGACACTTGTCTGGAATCTATCCTTACCAGTTGTTTGAGGTTGGACAAGACAGCCACTTTAAGCTTTATTTTCCTTGTCCATGTAATGGGAGCTACTCAGGTACTTGATATTAACTTTTTTTTTTTGAGAGAAAGAAAGAGGAAGAGATTTTAGAAAAAGAGAGAAAAGGAAAAAGAAAGAAACAGCAAAAGAAAGAAAAAAAGAATGAAACAGAAAGAGGAAGAGAATTTAGAAAAAGAGAGAAAAGGAGAAAGAAAGAAAGAAACAGCAAAAGAAAGAAAAAAATGAAAGAGAAAGAAAGAGGAAGATTTTTAGAAAAAGAGAGAAAAGGAGAAAGAAACAGCAAAAGAAAGAAAAAAAGAATGTAAGATAGAAAGAAAGAGGAAGAAAAAGAGGGAGAGAGAATGGGATTCTTGTTTTATTGCCCAGGCTAGAATACAGTCTAAAAATGCATATTAAAAACCTCTTTTATACCAATAATTGTGTTTAACAATGGAGACAGGAAGGAATAGGGGATGCAAATAACAAATAAGCAGCCAACCAATATTTTATTTAAACCTGTGAAATACTATGCAATTGCTGGGGAGTGATTTACTTCCAGTTATGTGGTCACTTTTAAAACAGGTATAATGTGATACCGAGAAAAATGTATGTTTTGTGGATTTGTGGGAGGAGAGTTCTGTAAATATTTGTTAAGTCTAGTTGTTCCAGGTCTGAGTTCAAGTCCTGGATATCCTTGTTGATTTTCTATCTCGTTGATCTATGTAATATTGACAGTGT
>CAUYQU010002562.1:0-21662 GCA_963574635.1 Cheracebus regulus | reverse complement strand
GGGGCAGAGGTAACATTGAGCCTAGATTGTGCCATTGCATTCCAGCCTGGGCAACAACAGTGAAAATCGATCTAAAAAAAAAAAAAAAAAAAAGTTCTATCACAACTAAATGGATTTATGATGTAAACCCTTTATTATAAGTATTTACTGATACTTGGTTGGACATGGTGGCTCATGTTTGTAATCCCAGCACTTTGGGAGGCTGAGGCAGGCGAATCACGAGGTCAGGACATTGACACTATCCTGGCTAACACAGTGAAACTCTGTCTCTACTAAAAAACATAAAAAAGTACCCAGGAGTGGTGGCACATGCCTATAATCCCAGCTACTTGGGAGGTTGAGGCAGGAGAATCGCTTGAACCTAGGCGGCAGTGGTTGCAGTGAGCCGAGATTGTGCCACTGTACTCCAATCTGGGTGACAGAGTGAGACTCCATCTCAAAAAAAAAAAAAAAGTGTTCACTGTTACTTTAAAATTATTTTGTGCTGCTATAACACACTATAAGAAAACTGTACAAACTAACGATGGAGACACAGAAAATTTACAAATGAAAGCTAATTATCTCAGAAACACAGTGCCTCCAAAACGGGTCATTTTGAAAGGCACCCAACAAAATTTCCAGAGCAGTATATAAAAGTATTTCCAAGACTTAAATTTTACTATTAGAAACTGTGTTTAAAATTTCATGGATATTTATCAATAATCCTGAGACAAAATACCTGCAATTCTGATATAAAAAATTAATCTGATCTTTATATAATAGAAGACTCCATCAAAATCTCAGAACATTTTCTGACATGTACACCTTATTCATATATAATTCTATTTTACTTCATGTTGGGGGTTAGATTCACATCTTTTTCTAGTTAAGATATTATATACGTACAGGTACATAGATATCTTTATCAGAAGTGTTTTCTTATCAAGCACATACATGTAACATACTTTGTATTTCAGTAACAATACAAGAAATGCAGGAAACCAACACCAAAATCTACAGATTGGATCATTTTTAAAGCTTTCCTTTAAAATAGACGTTTATTTCCATAAACAAACATGCTGTTAACAAAAGGATATTCAGCGTTCCAAGTCAAAAATACTTTCAGTTTTTTTAAAAAAAGTCTTCAGTATGTTTTTTGTTTTATAGCGAAAAGGAAATAAGAAACAAAGAACTTTTTGTTGTTACACTAATCTTGCTGTGATGGTAAAAGGAGAAAAATATGCTTTCAGCAGATGAAAATCCTGCCAAAATACAGCACTCTGCCAGGGTGATTATTTTACCTTCTGGTATTTGAAATGGACACACTAGGGGGTAGACATCATAATAAAAATATGTAGAATTCACATAAAAAGAGGGAAAACGCAAATATACTAGGCAACAGAGAAGTCTGCAATGTAGCAGAAGCATGTATATCTCTGATTGGGTTTATCTTCATAAGATTCAAAGCCAAACACTCAAAAAGTTCTTCTACAAAAGGGAGTGATTTTATAGTACCATTTCCCCAGTGTCATTTATTCCTTCTAATAGTGTTTCACAGAAGGCAATACTGCAAAAGGACCTCCACTAAATCAGCTAGTTTTTTTTGTTTTGTTTTTTTTTTGATACAGGGTCTTGCTCTGTTGTCCAATACAGTGGGGTAATCACAGCTCATTGCAGCCTCAAATTCCTGGGCTCAACCGATCCTTCCACCTCAGCCTCCCTACACTAGGTCTATGGGCATGAACCAGCCACACCCACACCACACATGCTAATTTTTAAATTTTCTATAGAAAGGGAGTCTCACTATGTTACCAAGCTGTTCTCTAACTCCTGGGCTTGAGCAATCCTCCTGCTATGGCCTCCCAAAGTGCTGGGATTGCAGGTGTGAGACACAGTGCCAGGGCAAGCGACAGCATTACCACTGGCTCAGGCAGTTATCCGTCACAGTTTAAAATGCAAAAACTGCTGGGACAGACACTGGGCCATCGGCGCACTTAACTTCTGCTCCACCTTCCTTTAGTGGGAGCGGACGAGGAGCTTGAAGCCACATTTCTCAGACTCCCTGGCAGCCCAGGCTCAGGATATACCTGCTAGAGGCTGGAAAGCAGAAGTAGAGCAGAGACCGCCCGCTGCCCCTTTCTGGCTTGTTCTGCTGGCAGAGGGACTGCGGAAACAAAAGCACATTCTCCAGCTCCCAGGGTGCTACGAGGCAGCAGCATGGACAGAAACGACCTCTCTCTTCCTGCTTCCTGGATCACAGTTATGGGTATGCCTGGAACTCAGAGTTCTACAGGTGTCCTCAGAGGTGGCACCACCCCAGTAGCCAGATGTGTGCTATTCGGACAGTTATTCCTCAAGAGGTAGTCTAGAACCCAGATGTCCCAACAACCCCAGAATCACCAGCTTCCCTACATGAAATCCCTTTCTGTTGACCTAGAGTGGCTTCTGTTTCTTGTCCAGAGTCCTCATGGATACACAAGTCTAGCCAGGACTTTAATTCATCTAACACCTGAAGAGGAAAAAAATAAACCACCATCCACTTTAGTAATGTCAAAACAGGTCATGCATCTGAACACCTACCCCAGACTTCGCATCGTAGAGTGTGTGTGTGAGGGTGATTTTGAAAACTGCATGGGATCGGCTACTCTCCTCGTTCATGTTGGTTGCAGCAACTGTGCGAGATTTGTTACCCTCAGACATCAACGACTCAATATCCTAAGTGGAAACAAGTCACAGACCCATGTTTCATTACTTCTGTAATACACACTAAAAGTCTGCTACACCACAAAATGCATTGTAAGTTTTGCTACTTAGTCAACAACATTTGGAGTTAACATTTTGTTTCTAGCCCCAGGAAGTACAAGAGCCAATACTGTCTCTGAAAACTCAAATAAAAATACATCATTTGCTACAGGTACAGAAGCTGCAGTCGTTCATCTGCACGCAAGATGAACAACTATGCCGTGCCAGCACTCATCTAATATAGAAATTTGAAAAAACTTAATTTCTTTAATACAGAAGCAATACAAATTTATTGCTAAAACAAATTAAACACAGAAGCACGCAACTGACTTGTGTTATCTGTCCCTTCATCCAGGCCTGCCACTGACTACAACTATCTTACCAGACCTGCTTGTAAAAATTAGAACCTCAAGAGACTAATTTTCTGCATTGATATACCACTTGGTTGCTGCTACTACTCAAAAAGAGAGACAGCAAAATACAATAGGAAGATCATGGGATTTTTTTCTTTTCTTTTCTTTTTTAATGGTATAAGCTCTGAAACAGTTAAACCCAGATTTTAGTTGCATTAATAACAATGCAGAGCTATGACACCCATCTGCCTCACAAGGATCTTATGAGGACTGAGAAAAATGGTATATATGAAAGTGGACTGGATGCTTCGCATGACCCAGTCTTCACTTCCTTCCAGTAAGGATGCCCAAATCTTCAACTTAGCACATATGGCCGAGCTAAGAGACTACATTTCCCAGATGCCCTTGCAGCTCAGTCTGGCCACATGATGTTTTAGTGGATAAGATTTAAAATTAAAATAGGCCATGTGGGAATTCTCCTTAAGGGAGAAGGCATGCTATCACGTGTTGGTTCTGAGAGCCATCTTGAACCTATGGGAATAAGGGCATTACCACCCCTCTCTATGCTGACCACTGGAAGGAAGGTCCCTAATAACACATTTGGGACCACCATATCAGCCCTGGAGAGTCTACCTCCATGTTTCTTTTCCATATTTCTTGTTTCAATCACCATTCATTCATTCACACTTTCAAATGTATAATGAAAGGACCTGCATAGACCAGGTACTTTTCAGACACTGAGGATATACAATGGGCGAAAGAGACAATAATCCATGTTTCAAAGAACTTAATTCTGTTATATTTTTTAATGTTATATGCAAGTGAACACAATCCTATGTGACATACATTGCCAAAAGCTGAATATCACAGGTTTCTATTAAAAGAATGTTGATGAAAAAATTCAACATGATACATAAAAAGCCTCCAAGTAAAAACTTTAATTACAAAAGGAAGTAAAAGTGGGCCCTAGAATGGGAAAACAGTAAAAGATAAAACTCACAATTTTCTACATCTATTCCAAATTCACTGTAGATCCATTAAGTCTGATAACTTTCCATTTAAAAGCAAAATCCTAGTCTATATTTATTCGCTGGTCTCTGATCAACTACCTCATTTTCAGGATTTCTCTAAAAAGTGACTTATTAAGTGATGCTATTATACATTTAATTTTTAAAAATAATAACAAATTAAGCCAAGAAAACAAAAGCCCCACCCAACTACACTGAATTTAAGTCATTCACATGCAGGATGTTGTTACCTTGTAGCTTGTGACAGCCAGTTTAGAAAGTCCATCCACATAAGGTCCCAACACACTATGCTCTCTGACTTTCAATGTCTGACGGCTTCTGTTCATGAAAAACAAAGAAGTGATTTTTTTTAACAATAGCCTGTTTCTAAAAAGAACTCAGCTGTGCTCCATAAAAATATACAATGAATTCAAGAAAGACCCCAAATAAATAAAATCAATGGACTTGATCCCCAAAGAATTTAAACCAAACTTTAAAATCCTCACTGCGAAGGAAACTCCATAATGTGATTAAATATCACATCACTCAAAAGGGTACATTGTGGGATGTCTATTTACTACTGCAAAGAATGCAGAGTCAAATAAATATGAACAATCTATTTGTCTCACACAGAATGTGGTACAAAGAGCAGAAACTCAGTAAATGTTAACTGTGCAAGAAAGGAAAACTACAGACCAGTCTCAGTCATGAAGAGAGACAAAAGACAACAAACTGAATCTAACGATTTCAAAATACAAAATTGGGCTTATCTCAGGGCTTCTAGCTATCGACCACTGGAAAAAAAGATCTATGCATTTGGCCGGGCGAAGTGACTCCTGTCTGTAATCCCAGCACTTTGGGAGGCCAAGGCCAACACAAGTAAATCACTTGAGGTCAGAAGTTTGAGACCAGCCTGGCCAACATGGCAAAACCCCATCTCTACTAAAAACACAAAAATCAGCCAGGCGTGATGGCAGCCACCTGTAATCCCAGCTACTAGGGAGCCTGAGGCAGAAGAATTACTTAAATCCATGGGGCAGAGGTTGCAGTGAGCCGAGATCACTCCACTGTACTCCAGGCCTGGGCAACAGAGCAAGACTCCAACTCAGTTAAAAAAAAAAAATAGATCCATGCACTTTCATCACAGCCTAAGGAGGGCAGGGGGTGGGGAAGTGTGATCATTTCAATAAATGCATGAAAAAAGATTCAATAAAATTAAGGCCAAGGTGGTGGCTCATGCCTGTAATACCAGCACTTTGGGAGGCCAAGGCAGGTGGATCACCTGAGGTCAGGAGTTCAAGACCAGCGTGGCCAATATGGTGAAACCCCATCTCTATTAAAAATACAAAAATTATCTGGACGCAGTGGCACGTGCCTGTAATCCCAGCTACTAGGGAGGCTGAGGCAGGAGAACTGCATGAGCCCAGGAGGTGGAGGTTGCAGTGAGCAGAGATTGCACCACTGCACTCCAGCCTGGGTGACAGAGCGAGACTGTCTCAAAAAAAAAAACATTAAAATTAAATATTCGTAAGTTAAAAAAAAAAAAACAAACCCTCTTAACAAGCAAGGAATAAACCCAATAAAGAACATCTGAGAAAAATGTAGAGCACAGATAGCATACTTGATGATATAAACCAAAAATATTACGAATATTTGTTGAAGTGTCTGTCAAGGGTACAAAGTTTGCACTAGGAGGAATATGTTCTTGAGATCTATTGCACAGCATGGTGACTACAGTCAGTAACATAATGTGTATTTCAAAACTACTGAGTAGATTTTAAATGTCTGCACCACAAAAAAAAAAAAAGGTAAGTGTGTGAGGTGATGGATATGTTAATTGGCTTGATACAATCATTCCATAATATATACATGATCAAAACACATTGTACTCCATAAACATATATAATTCCCATTTGTCAATTAAAAATCAAATTCTAAAAAAGAGTATTTGTTAATAAGATTAATGGTGATTTTCATTTTATATTTTTATCCTTATTTTATACCACAAATGTGTGTCCATTTTTGAACTACACAAAATCGTGGTTTTTTTTAAGTAAGTAATAAATTATAACGCTTAAAGTTTTGTTGTTTTTCTGAAACAGAGTCTCACTCTATCACCCAGGCTGGAGTGCAGTACCACAATCTCAGCTCACTGCAACCTCCACCTCCTGGGTCCAAGCGGTTTTCCTGCCTCAGTCTCCCGAGTAGCTTGGATTACAGGCATGCACCACCACACCCAGCTAATTTTTGTATTTTTGGTAGACACGGGGTTTTGCCATGTTGACCACGCTGGTCTTGAATTCCTGACCCCAAGTGACCGGCCCACCTCAGCCTTCCAAAGTGCTGGGATTACAGGCGTGAGCCACCACACCCACCAATGTTTAGAGTTTTTTGGTGGTTCTTTGATGCCTGTGAAGAGAGGTGCATACTCCTCAGCTTGATATGCAGGCTCCTATACAATCTGTTCTTGACCACCTCTTAGTCGGCTTCTCTGAATCCTTACCTTAGGCAGGAATTAATTTACTTTTGTCCATTTATACTATAATAAACTTTGGGCTCTAGAATAGCAAGAATAATGTCTTATTACTTTGGGAGCCTGCAATTCCTAGCACAAGTCCTGGCACATAAGAAACACCAGGTGAACGAACAAACTTTGCTAACAAAGTGAAGATGAGCGAGATTAAGGTGACAAAGAGGACTCCAAATGTGTTAGCTTCTGTGACTGGAGAGAGTGCTAGTAACTAAGAAGGCAGGAGAGGAAGGGAAGAAATGTGGAACACATGCAGTGAATGACTAGCACAGAAACTGGACCACACTCAATCACTAATACCCATCATAAAAAAAGCAAGTAGAGGATAGTTCTAGAACAACCCTTCATATCAACAGTAAAATCAGGGGATAAGGAAATGACTATTAAATCTAATATCTATAGTACTCTAAGATCAACCACTAAAAATGTCACTTATTACCATGTAACTCTTGGTAAAGTAGAATATCCGATTTACTTCTTACCCAGCATACATTCTATTATTCACTTCCTATTTCCTCTTAATGTATCCTCTATTATCGCCTGATTAAAACAAATTACTATATACTAGATGCTGAATTAATTAGTACTTGAATGAAAAAATGAAGTTTTCTCAAATGGTCTTCGACTGAAATGAGATCACCTTTAGAGTTTTTAATCCATTTACTATGAATCTTCAGAAACTGAAAAAAAGTATTTCCCAGAAATTTTCACTGGGGAGACAGCAGCAGCAGCTACCACTTACTGAACACTTACTGTATGCCAGCAAATCTAAGACCTCAGGTGTATCATCCCTGTCTATCTTCACCACAGCCCTCTGAGGTAACTGTATCCTATCATTTCCCTCTCCAAGTTCCCTCCACGCCCATAAGTTAGGCCTGAAAAACGTAAGAAACTTGCTCAATAGGAAACAAGTAGAGGACCTAGATACAGAGCTATTCAAATTCCAAGCTCTTTGGAATTTGCTGTTAATTACTCTAAGTAACTACTGTAAGTAAGCTGTCTATTACTAACCTATACACAAGACAAACATAGAAGACATTACTAAAGACTGCACATATGCAGGTAAGTTCAAAAGATGTCCTACAAGCACGTTGGATTAAGCACAAGAATGAACAGATATTAAGTCAGTCAGCTAAGAATTTCTGGAAAGAGTAGGTCTTGTCTACACAAGACAAACAGAAGAAATTACTAAAGACTGCACACATGCAGTAAGTTCAAATGATGCCATACAAGCACCTTGGATTAAGCATATTAAGTCAGTCAGCTAAGAATCTCTGGAAAGAGTGATGACCTTTGCAGAGGTCAAATTCCAAAAAAAAAGTATTCCAGGCAGAACAAAAAAAAATATGCAAAGGTACAATATTAAGTAGGATGTGAGAACCTGGGCTGTAAGGTACTCTCTGGCCTCTTTGTTTTGGAACATTTTTTATTTCCTATTTCTTTTGAGACAGGATCTCTCATCCTGTCACCTAGGCTGGGGTGCAGTAGCACAATCTTGGCTCACTGAAGCCTCAAACTCCTGGGTTCAAGCGATCCTCCTGCCTTGGCCTCCTTCTGTTCCATGTTGACTTCTGTGCATCCTACTCTTCGATCACACTCAACTGCTGGATCATTCTCCAAAGGTGATTGATTTACACCTTCAAGGTGTGGCAGAGGCTGTTTCCTACGCCTGAGTAGTTCTCACCCAACTTCCCAGTGGACAGATCACCTACTCAGCATGGAAGTTATCAAACAAATACACTCTGTAGAATCCTCCCTTCTCCTCAGAGCAGTATTAGTCATGGTCTCTTTGCTCTCTAATTTGTAGAAGCCTCCTTCACAAGTTAAAAGCTGACTGCGGTGTCTTTTAATTATTTGTTTACAAAACTCTCATTCTGTCCACACTGTGAGCTCTTGAATAGTGCCTGCAATATAATGACCACTCAGTAAATGTTTATCAAGTAAAATTTGTATAGACGCACCGAGCATCAATTCAATCTCCCTGTGAGAACCCTGAAGATTACCATCTTGGTCAAGGAAAACTGACAACAGAGAGGAGCTGAGGGTTCTGTTTGCTCTTGACTGAGAGGCACTAAGATTCACTGCCTCGATGATCCTCTTTCCTTGATCATCTTCCTCATCCAGCAAAACTAAAGGTCCTCCTGCTGTCCTCCAAACTTTCTGTAGGCCTCAGCTTATTTGGCTCTTTGACCTTCCTAATACTGTTTTTACATCGACAAGCCACAAGCTGTGGTCATTATTTCCATCTCTTTACACTGTTATGCTTCCTTAAAATCTGAACTCGAAGAACTCTCGATGAATGAACAGATTTCTAGATACCTCGCACTTCCTCATTGAGCTACAGCTGTAGAGTCAAACCAGCATTTTTGAAGGCCTCCTAAGACTTCTGACACAATTCTCTTTCAAAGTCTGTGCCATGAAATCAAGGGCACTTTTTTTGGTTCCTGAGAATCTTTAAAAATTCACTGTCCTTAAGACCAGGTTTCATCTCTCTAATTATGCCTCTCCCTCACCTCAAAGCCTGCAAACAAACAACTGAATTCCAACTGAAATGTCTTGGTTTAAAAAAAAAAAAAAAAAAAAAAAAAACTTTTGAGCCCAGGAATTCAAGGCTGCAGTAAGCTGTGGTCGTGCCACTGCACTGAAGCCTGTGTGACAGAGTGAGACCCTGTTTCTAAAAATAAACACTAAAGTCTGAAAGTCGTTTACCCTTTGGGATCAAGGAGGTCTCGAACTTTTTCATTATAAATTTCCATGTAGGACACTTCTACTTTAAAACTCTGCTCTTCATTTTCCTCTTTCTGAGTTCGTTCAAAGAGTCCACTGCAAAGTCTGGGGATTAATCCAGGTTGGTCAGCTGTGCCCATCATGGTGTAAGATTTTCCAGATCCTAAAAAAACGGAAATCTGTAAGATTTTCCAGATCCTAAAAAAAACGAGTTACTATTGTCTCTTTGAGAAGTGAAATACATAACCCTCTTTCTATTGCTCTTAATAAATTATAAACACTTAGCAAAATACCAAAACGCAGTAAGAAACATACCCAAATATAATGAGAACAAGTACAGAAGCTTTGTAACTGCACATGCAAAAGTGAGAAGCAACTGTCTTTTAAAAAGAAAAATAAACTTCTTTTAATATCTTCATACTTTAAAAAAAACCACCTAAAACAACTGAGAAATAGTGAAGTCTAAAAGTTTTCTGAAATAAACTGGAAGAGCCATGTAATTAATACTATCATGCCTGCTCCCAACCAGTGATTACTGTACAAAAAATATAGGTTCTCCCTCTAGACCCCAGAGCAAATTAACTTACTACCCTTTCACTCTAGTGTGGAAACTAAAGAATACTCTTCTTTTTCTTACATAAAATTATTTTCTTGGCTGGGTGTGGTAGCTCATGCCAGCTCACGCCTGTAATCCCAACACTTTGGGAGGCCGAAGTGGGTGGATCACCTGAGGTCGGGAGTTCAAGACCAGCCTGGCCAACATGTAACCCCATCTCTACTAAAAATACAAAAAAAATTAGCCGGGCATGGTGGCGGAAGCCTGTAATCCCAGCTATTCAGGAGGCCGAGGCAGGAGAATCACTTGAACCTGGGAGGCAGAGGCTGCAGTGAGCAGACATCGTGCCACTGCACTCCATTCAGCCTAGAAGACACAGCGACACTGTTTCAAAAAAAAAAAAAATTATTTTCTCCATTGTAAAATATAAAGAAAATTTAGAAAACACAGGAAAATAGACAAAACTTATATTACCATAGTCCTACCACCCTAAAACAAGTAACTATTGATACTTAAGTATAATTCCTTTTGTTTTCAGTAGCAGTGTTTTTGCAAATATGCTTCCAAATCTACAAGTTGCTGCTTTTTGTCACGTACCATTTTATTGTTATCACAATCCCTAAAGCTAATGTGCCACACTCCCTAAGTCCCAGGCTTTTGTAAAAAGTTTGCACAATGGGAACTCGTTATGACAACCCTACAAGAAGGTCTCTGAGCATCAGCCTTTGCAGGTAAGAAGACTGAATGCCAGAGAGGTTAAGTAACTGCTCAAGTCTGTCCGCTGGCCAGCTGCAGGAGCAGGACTGGAGCTGTCACTGCCTGGCCCAGCTTTCTGCTATTTCAGCATGACACACGAGGCTTCTTGGAAACATCCAACACATTTTTCTGTGAGAACATTTCCAGTTAGACAAGCTGTATGCTTTACTCTTACAAAAGTAACTAGTTTACTTCAAATAGATTTTCTTTTCTTGACCAGAGAGATGCAAAAGCCAAAAAGTTTATTAGTTATTACTGTGAGATATTAACAAGTCTGGTTTTTTTGGTATTTTCTGTGCTATGATTTGTAACGCCTTAAAAAAGCACGATGTATAGGCATGGCTCATAATAAGTTCAACAGTCATAGCTCTGTATTTTTTTTTAAAAAACAACCCAGCCAGTGCCTTGTGAGAAAAATGAATAAAGAAAAAAGATCCCAATCCTAATTTTATTATAACAATGTTATCTACTACTTTCAACATCTACAGTACTTTCTGAAAACAAAAATAACAAGGAATCAGCAATGTTACTCAGTAAAATAAACATGGTTCTATTTTCTCTTTCACTGATGTTGTTTATGTGATTTCATGTTATTTAACGTTACCAGTCTGTCCATAGGCAAAGATACACGCATTGTAGCCATCAAAAGCATTCTGCAGGATATTTTCCCCAAGGCACTTGAAAACAGTATCTTGACCTTACAGAGAGAGAATAACAGAAGATATTTTTAACCAAAACTACATATGAACAATTCACAAAAAAAACAAAAACAAAAATCTCCAAAATGTATAATTAGCTTATTTATCTTCAACAAGATTTTTAAATTTGATGAATGCTCCCAAAGGCTTATGCCTCCCAGGTTATTTCTAGTTAGCACATGGCAGAAAAATTAGTGAAAAGCTCCCTGTACTACATACTTGAATAAACACTAAGAATCCCCTGCAGTGCAGAGCCAACGAGCTGCTCACTTTATAATCAATGATTATAAATATCTGAAATTTATACTTGGGACCCAAGTGTACCTGAATTCAACTAGGTACCAGTCAGCCAACACTTTTATTCGGTGGGTACCAGAGTTCAAATAATCATATATACCAATCCCCCCTCCTTTTCCTCAATGACAATTTCTAATTACAGGATCTATAATACATACCAGTTAGGCCAGGGAGTCGGAACTTGGAAATTTCCCTCCGCTTTCAAACATGGACATAAACAATAGAGTCAAGCTCTCCCCCACAGGCCAAATGAGATATGTCAATAGTCACTAATCCAATGCGAATCTGACAAGTCACCATACCTCACTTAGTCTCAATACCATATGGAAGAATTGGATGCTTTTATGTTAAGACAAGGATATTCTAGTATGTCTCACGTCCTAGTTTTGTTGAGGTTTTTTTTTTTTTTTTTAACCAGTTAACTTACCATACATACTTCTGATACTGTGTCATCTAAACCAAATGAATCTTAACTTCAAAACAGGCATACTATTCATCTTTCTCCTAACAGAAGCCAAAACAATATGATGCTTAATATTTAAAAGAGATTTGTTTAAAAACAGGTGACAAAAGCAGTTGGGAATAAAGGCAATCAAATGCTGTCACCACAGTACTAAACTTGTGGTGAGATGGGGCTTGAGGCAGTCATCATTTAGAAGAATAACAGAGTAACAAACTTCCAGATCAAAAAGAAAATTGAGAGAGAATATGGTATATTCTTCTCTATCAGAGAGAAAACGGAAGCTCTGACAGGTGAGGTGATTTATGGAAAGGCACAGAGGCGGTGAGGGGCCTAGGGTTCCTTTTCTCCTCGGCCAGTGCTCCTCTTCTATCATTATGCCATCCTGCCTCTCCAGCCCAGTTTCAAGCCTACAGGGAAATCTAAGGGGCGACTGTGTGCTCCAGGCTTCATGTAAGGCCTGGGGCGTGTGAATGTGGAATAACCACTGTGTGCACTAGTCATGTAATATCATCAACTTATACCAAGAATGGCACACGGTGATCTCCCATTTTCCAATCAACATTAAAAACTCTAATAGCAGATGGGGCACGATGGCTCACAACTGCACTATATCCCAGCACTATAGGAGGCCGAGGCAGGCAGATCAGATCACGAGGTCAGGAGATTGCGACCACCCTGGCTAACATGGTGAAACCCCATCTCTACTAAAAATACAAAAAATCAGCTGAGTGTGGTGGCATGCGCCTGTAGTCCCAGCTACTCGGGAGGGCGAGGCAGGAGAATCACTTCAACCTGGGAGGCGGAGGTTGCAGTGAGCTGAGATGATGGCACTGCACTCCAGCCTGGGCAACGAGAGCGAAAACTCCATCTCAAAAATAATAATTTTTAAAAAAAGAAAAAAATAATAATACGGGAGGGTGTTGTCTGTAGTTTCTAAAGTTATGCAAAATAATCCTGCGGTAATCATATATACCCTATGGTAATTATGTAGATATAGGTTACCATCCACATGTTGCAGTCTTTTTATATTGTTGGGGCACTTTAGGCCTCAGGAAACAATCTGATCTTCTCCTGCCTCCTTTTACCTGCCAGAGGCAAGACTTTTATCTGATTGTGGGTCAAGAGCTTCTCATTCCACAAGGTCCTGCCTTGTATCTTGGAGAAAGGAATGCTACACAGAATGCATGCCCAAGAAAGTCTGAACAGACAGGACTTGCTGTGTTCAGATCATGCACTTTTGTCCAATCACATTTCTAAATGGTTGACAATCATGCCTATGTAAGGAAGCCTCCATAAAAACTAAAAGGACAGGCAGGGTTCAGAGAGCTTCTGGATTGCTGAACACACAGAGGCCAACAGGAAGGTGAGAAATCCACACGCCAGGAGGGCATGGGCCACTTCCACAGGGACAGAAGCTCCTGTACTTGGGACCCTTCCAGACCCCGCCCTATCTCTTCATCTGGCTGTTTGTGTCCTTTAAAAATAATTCCTCATGATAAACCAGTAAACATGAGTGTTTCCCTGAGTTCTGTGAGTTGCTCTAGCAAATTAATCAAACCCAAAGAGAGGGTTGTGGGAATCCCAGTTGGAAGCCAGTCAGTAAGAAGTTCTAGAGGCCTGGACCTGCGCCAGTGGGAAGGAGGGCACAGTCTTGTAGGACTGAGCCCTCATCTGTGGATCTGACGCTCTTCCCAGGTAGCATCGGAACTGAGTTGGAGGATGCCCGGCCAGTGTCTGCTGCTTGGGGTGCAGGGAAAAACTCCCATGTTTGGTCACATTAAGTCATCTTCTATACCAATGATTGTTATTGTGGTGTGAGAGAAGAGGAAAAACACAGTTTGGGGGGTCTGACAAGCAATCATGTACAGGAAAAAAAATACTGAGCACCCTGTAGTTGACAGGATGCCGGATTCTATTACCTGCATACTTTTCTTTGACCGATTCATCCATAGACCAGAAACAATGATCATAAGCAAAAGCCTGTTGAAAGTAAACATAAGTGTGCATTAAGAAAACCTTAACATTATTTATAATATCATAATGGATAGAACTGTTCATAATAGTGAAATGAAACAACTTATTGTCACACACTGAGAATTAATTATGTATGTACAGGCTTACAATGACAACTAGACACCCTAGAGTTGATATTATGCTATATTTTACATGGAAAACTATTCACAACGTTAAGTGACAAAAGAGGTTACAAAACAAAATGTGTCATAAAATGGCTAATGCACACACACTTACACCTACAGTCACACACACAGAGTTACAGCTATAAAGTTTATTTTTTTGCAGTGAAATTAGTGATCTTTGTTTTCTTTATGCTTTTATATTTTCTCAGTATTTTTATTTATGTGGTCAAAGAAAAATATATTTTTTAAATAATAAAATTTAAGACGCTCACTACAGCATGTCCAAAATAGCTTAAAATAGCAGACTGTTTAAATAAATTACAATATGCCCATTTGCAAGTATAGATTTGAGGGTATAGAAGATTTACCAATGAAAAAAAGTTTACGTTAATGAAAAAGTTATAAAAGTCTAGAGTATATTCCATATTTGCACCCAAAAAACTATACGCATAAAAAGCAGGTAGAGTATCTATCAAAATCCCACTCGGTGGGAGCTTACAGGTGATCTGTTCTGCCCTTTTGCCTTATCACCACTTTCTAGAATATCACATGGTTCTTCTGCACTGTTTTAAAAGTTTCTTTTCCCTAATTATTTCTTTTTCTTTAAACCAACTAAGCAAAGGCAAATTTTTCAATGACTGCATCTTTCACTTTTTGCATTTCTGCTCATTTCATATCCACTTATTTGTGTTTTGTGATTTTTATCTCCTTAAAGATTTTAAGTGCAATTGTTTTAAAATGTATTTCAGTTGATATTTTGTCACTCTCTCCCACTTTGGGAGTGTGCTGCTATGCTTCCTGATGATGGTTTGTATGCTAGTGTGCAGGAACATCTGAGCAGGGAGTGTGTATTTTATGGTTTACACGACGGCTTCTTTTTTCCTCTCTTGATGGTCACCTTTCCATGACTAGTTTATGTCGTCATTTCCAATACTGAAGCCCAGATTTTGCTCTTCTCAAGGCCCGTCTCTATCGCTTCCTATTGACACAGACATTAGCTCACTGTTGGTGGCCGAACACTGACTTGAAGCCTTCATTCACAGAGAAGCCCCACCCAAATCAGTTTTCAGATGGTGAGCTTGGCTCCAGTCCCCAACCACACACCAGTGCCCCCGTCAGTTGGCCAGAGTTGAACTTCCAATCACTTCCACGTGCCTGGCCTGATTCCAAAGTCCAGGAATGTCACTTCAGCCCTTGCTTACTGCTGGTCCTTGAAGTTATGTATGTCGTTGTTGGGTTTTTCTAATTTTTTGTAGAGATGGAGTCTCACTATGTTGTCCAGGATGTTCTCAAACTCCTGGCTTCAAGCAATCCTCCAGCCTCAGCCTTCCAAGTACTGAGATTACAGCTGTGAGCCATTATATGTTGTTTTTGAGTATGATGACATGATTTTAACATGTTAAAGTATGTTATCTGTCCCAGCTCCTCGGGAGGCTGAGGCAGGAGAATTGCTTGAACCCAGGAGGTGGAGGATGCAGTGAGCCAAGGTCGCGCGACTGCACTCCAGCCTGGCGCCTGGTGATGGAGTGAGACTCTGTCTCAAAAAAAAAAAAAAAATGCTATAATTTTGGTGTTGGTAGGAGAATGTCTCTGTGTGAACTCACAAGATTATCTGGACCAGAAGTCTAAAGACTAATTTTTTTAAGAAAGAAAATTAGGTTAAGATGGTAAATTAAGAATGAATAGTAATATCCATCGCCCAGCTAAAATTAACTCAAAATAACAAGGGGCAGGGGAAATGGGGAAAAAGGGATGGGTGGGGGGTTGGGGGGTGGCAAGAAGAACAAGTTTTTGAAAGCAAGAGTGCTTGCTTGTGCCAGGGTCAGAATTGAGAAACTCCTGAAAAAATAGTTCCCATGAAACTGATGTGGGTAAGGGTGGGGCCAACAGGGAGAGCACAGACTGCGAAGCCAGTGAGCAGTTCTGGGAGGTACCGGGAGGACAACCAAAGGGGCAGGGAGACAACCCTGGCAGCAACTGAGAGGAGGACTGGCTGAGCACCTCTGGACAGGTGAGGGTCCGCACACCCATGTCTCTCTGTCAAACAGCAGACAGGGGAGACACCTGTTCCCTGGATGGGGCAGTGAGGAGGAAGCCAGGCCAGTGAGTGAAAGCAGATGCCAGGGAGTGACAGGGAGGCCAGGCAGTGACAGCCCCCAAGAGCCCCTGGGCCCAGAAGATGTCATCTGGCTGCAGTGCTGTGTCCCACACTGTTCACCCTCCATGTCTTTCCAAAGCTAAATATACATCTATCAGCAGTGGTGGCTCACTAAGCCGTTTCCAACCAGAGAGGAGCCAAAGAAGGAAGACGGAAGATGGCCCCAAAAGGACCAGGCCTCACACTGTTTGGGAGGAGCTGCCTTGCAAACTCCATGTGTCACCCACGGTGAGAACCATTATAGCAGAGTAGGATTACATAAAATGTGGAGCTCAAACCAAGTTTCTCCTACTCTCACTTTCTACGCTCACCTCCCTAATTTTATTTAATGCTGTTCTTAATAAGGCTAAGTAGAAACCATCCTGATCCTTTCTTGTAAGCTTAGTTCTCACTTCAAAAGCCCCATCACCACACGTGTAGACAGTCATCCCTCAGTATCCTGAGGGGACTGCTTCCAGGACCTCCCATGAATACTGAAATTCGTGGATGTGCAAGTCCCTTATAGAAAATGGTGTAGTACTCACGTGTAACCCGCATGTGTCCTCCCCTATACTTCAAACCATCTCCAGATTACTTCAAACACCTAAGACGATATAGATGCTAGGCCAATAGTTGTTATACTGTACTGCTTTTTAAATTTTTTTTTACTGTTTTATTATTTTTCATTATTTTTCAAAAACTATTTTCAATCTATGGTTGGTTGAACCCACAGATGTGAAACCCACAGAAACAGAAGGCCGAGTGCGTATTTATCAGAGATAGGCACTAAATGGCACTCTCCTGTCCATTATTATTGGGTTTTTTTTTTTTTAATTGTCTTTCTTTTAGGGATTTCTTTAACAATGACATTTCTTATTCCTAATTTGAGTTGAGAGGCTATCACCAAAGTAACCATAACCGAGCTAAGCCTGTGTGCTCGACACTGTTCAAAGGAACCTAAGGAACAAAGAAGGTAAGCACCTTGCAGCTAGCGGGTGGGCGAGCTGGGATTCCAGCCACATCTGGCCCTAAGCTCTGTCCTCTGCACCACTAGCCTAGCCTAGCTCCATTCCCCACTATGAAAGTGCCACAGCCTGGCACAAAGTTGGGGACTAGTAAACACTTACTTCTTCTTTACTACAGCACTAAATGGTCCTCTTTAAGGTTTAGCAATTTTGTAAATTATTATAGGTATCTTCCAGGCAAAGATTTCATAAAGCGGACAAGTAAACGCGTAATGAATTCAAATAACATAGAAGCATAAAGGAAAGATCAAGGTCTCTCCATTCCGCAAGTACACCTCTCCCCAGAGGTAACTCTGTGGTGTTTAATCTTCCATGTGTTTTAGTCAGCCAACGTTTTCTCTAATCATGCAACTGAACTAAATAAAACATGAACAATTTGTAAATCACCAGGCAATGGTTCCTTCATATCTTCACTGCAACCTCCAACCTCTACACCAAAAAAATTTTTAAAAGCAGCCGCGTGCGGTGGCCCAGGCCTTTGGGAATCCCAGCACTTTGGGAGGCCGAGGTGGGTGGATTATTTGAGGTCAGGATATAAAGACCAGCCTGGCCAACATGGTAAAACTCTGTCTCTACCAAAATACAAAAACTAGCCAGACGTGGTGGCAGGTGCCTGTAATCTCAGCTACTCAGGAGGCTGAGACAGGAGAATCGCTTTAACCCAGGAGGCAGAGGTTGCAGTGAGCAGAGATCACGCCGCTGCACTCCAGCCTGGACAACAGAGTAAGACTCTGTCTCAAAAAATAAATAAATAAAAATGAGAAACAAAAATAATCCAGCACTTTTTCAGTAGAAAAGATGAGGGAAAGTTTACATATATAAAGAAACCAGTGCCCTATTCAACTTTTTTAAAATAACATTTTATACTGACAGAATGACTTTTTTTGTTTCTCAGTTCCTGTCGTCTGGGGGTTAGGGAAAAAAAATTTAATAAATGATTTTAAAAAGTAAGAGACCCAGCCGGGCACAGTGGCTCATGCCTGTAATCCCAGCACTTTGGGAGGCCCAGGCAGGTGGATCACGAGGTCAAGAGATCAAGACCATCCTGGTCAACATGGTGAAACCCCGTCTCTACTAAAAATACAAAAATTAGCTGGGCATGGTGGTACATGCTTGTAGTCCCAGGTACTTTGGAGGCTGAGGCGGGAGAATCACTTGAACCCAGGAGGCAGAGGTTACCGTGAGCCAAGATCACACCATTGCACTCCAGCCTGGGTAACAAGAGCGAAACTCCATCTCAAAAAAAAAAGAGAGAGAGAGACCCAAACAGCCATGTCTATATACACATTTTAGCAATAATAATAGAGAACTGAATTACAATTCCGCCACGGACTCTAAAAGAAAAACAAAATCCCAAGAATGGAGATAAAAATCTACATTTCCTGGTCGTTCCAAGTGACGTCATGGTCAGTTAAGAAACACATGTATCCACTTCAGCAGTGCTCCACCTTCCCCAAGAGACAGAGGTGAAAAAGTACGTTCCCTTGAGGTGGCTGCGGCCACTCAGGTTTCTGTTGGCTGGGAACGCACCCCCAGCTGTCTCAGAGCCGGGAGGATGAGTCGGCTTTGACCGCGGTTTGGAACTACCAGTCTTGAGCCAATCTATGGAGGCGGCTTGAAGCCGCCCAGGTTTCTGTTGGCCAGGAATGCATCCCTAGCTGTCTTGGGAGCCGGGAGGATGAGTCGGCTTTGACCGCAGTTTGGAACTACCAGTCTTGAGCCAATCTATGGCACAAAAGGAATCTGTGTTGTAGCTGCCAGGAGACTGGCCAGAATTGGTCAAAGTGCAAATACAGCTTTTCCATAAACCTTTGGCCCTTTCCAGGCCCAGAAATGGCTTCAGATTTGTGAGTAGGCTGACAGCTTGCATTACTTGTATAACATGACAGAAAGTATTTTCCTTTTTGAGAAGAAAACTTCTATGAGTTCAAAAATAAGCACATAAGATCTTCACAGGCATCGTACAACAAATCAAGTCTCTTACCTTTGGCTGGCCCCTGAGTTCCCAAGAACGTGAAAGAAAAGTAAAAAAAAAAAAAAAAAAAAAAAAAAAGTTAGTTTAGAAGACTCTTTTTGAAGGGTAAAATAATAAACATTATGTAAATTCACAGTAAGAATATAAAATACTACCTTTGAAGCCACGTAGTAATTTAAAGGATAAATGAATGTCTATTAGCTAGTAAGACGGGCTGCTAATCACAGACAACTAACTTGTGTCTCTAGGCTAGGAGGAGGACTGAGGACTGGATAATTGCAACAGACCTAATATTTCTGCCTTATAGATTTTGCTTTTATCTTTGTGTATGTCTTATAAATATATATTTTTTAGTCTTTTACTTTTTTATATCTGGTTTCAGTTCCAAGTAGTCTTCTATGCTTTGAAAAAGCAACAGCTTACTCTCTTATCTGTACAGGCTCTACTACAAAACAATGAATGCTATTCTGGCTAAGAAAAAAAGTCTAAATTAAAGAAACTAGTAATTTCTTGCCAGTGAGTTAATACAGCTGAGTATTCCTCATCCAAAATGCTTGAAGTGTTTCGGGCTTCCTATTGTTTCCGGAGGTGGGAATACTTGCATTATGCTTAATGGTTGAGCATCCCAAATCCGAAAATACAAATTCCAAAATGCTCCAATGAGCATTTTGTTGGAGAGTCACATGGGTACTCAAAAAGTTTCAAAATCTGGAGCATTTTGAATTTTCTATATGGGATGCTCAACCTATACTTACTGAATTACTCACTACTTATTCCTCTCTGCACACACAAGCACTTCTAGCGATACTGAAATCAGACCATTTAAGAATAAAGGAAAGTACTTTTGAAACCGGAATAAAATAGGAACGATAATAACTGGCCCTCCTCAGAGGATCAAAACTCCAATTTTCAGTGCCTGAAACCTGAAAAAAAACTGTACATGAAAACGTTTCCTTCCAATTGTCTTCTACCATCTCTTCGTCTCTGTCTCCTACGACTTTCTTCTGAAAGAAATTTAATACTTACTTGTATCAAATGATTTTAGAAAAGAACATTAAAACACCACAGAAAGTCTAGCAAATGAGTGACACCCGTCTAACAGATTTTGGAGTGATATCCAACGTGGTAAATACATAAAACAATATAATTTATCTGGAGTAAGAAAGTAAGAGATGCGGAAGAACTTGGCAAAAAGACTTCTGAAATGCGTATACACTGCTGGCAGAAATGTAAATTAGTACAATCTCTCTGGAAAATAGTATAGAGATTTCTTTTGTGAGACAAAGGTTTCACTCTTGTCACCCAAGCTGGAGTGCAGTGACAGGATCTCAGCTCACTGCAACCTCCATCTCCTGGGTTCAAGCGATTCTCCAGCCTCAGCCTCCCAAGTAGCTGGGATTATAGGCATGCGCCACCAGGCCTGACTAATTTTTTGCATTTTTAGTAGAGAAGGAGTTTCACCATGTTGGCCAGGCTGGTCTCAAACTCTACACCTTAAGTGATTCGCCCGACTCAGCCTCCCACAGTGCTGGGATTACAGGCGTGAGCCACCATGCCCAGCCAGAGATTTCTTAAGAAACTAAAAGTAGATCAACCATTCGATCCAGCAGTCCTACTACTGGTTTGTACCCAAAGGAAAAGAAGTCATTATGTGAAAAAGACACATGCATATGTATGCTTACTGTAACACAATTCCCGACTGCAAAGATGTGGAACCAACCTAAGTGCCCATTGACCGATAAGTGGATAAAGAAAATGTGGTATATATATTCCATGGAATACTATTCAGTTGTAAAAGGAATGAAATCATGTCTTTTGCAGCACTCATGGATGGAGCTAGAGGCCACTCTTCTAAATGAAGTAACTAAGGAATGGAAAACCAAATATTTCATGTTCTTACTAATACATGGGAGTTAAGCTATGAGCATGCAGAGGCATACAGAGTGATATAATGGACTTTGGAGATTCAGAAGATGGGGAGGGGGTGGTGAGGGATACAAAGATTACATATTGGGTACAATGTACACTACTTAGGTAAGGCATACACTAAAATCTCAGAAGTTCCCACTGTATAACTCATCCATGTAACCAAAAATCACTTGTACCCCAAAAGCTATTAAAATAAAAATAAATAAAATGACCATGGAATATTATGCAGCCATCAAAAACGATGAGTTTGCGTCCTTTGTAGGGACATGGATGAACCTGGAAACCATCATTCTCAGCAAACTGACACAAGAACACAAAATCAAACACCGCATGTTCTCACTCATAGGCGG
>CAUYQU010002561.1:0-13033 GCA_963574635.1 Cheracebus regulus | reverse complement strand
GTTGTGTTTTTCAGCTCCATCAATTCACTTATATTCTTCTCTAAGTTGTCCATTCTCATTAACATTTCGTTAAATCTTCTTTCAAGGTTCTTAGTTTCTTTGCATTGGGTTAGAACATGTTCTTTTAGCTCACAGAAGTTTTTTATTACCCACCTTCTGAAGCCTGATTCTGTCAATTCTTCACACTCATTCTCCATCCAGCCTTGTTCCCTTGTTGGTGAGGAGTTGTGATCCCTTGTAGGAGGAGAGGTATTCTGATTTTGAGGGTTTTCATCCTTTTTGTGCTGGTTTCTTCCCATCTTTGTGGATTTATCCACCTGTCATCTTTGTAGTTGCTGACTTTCAGATTGGGTCTCTGAGTGGACGTCCAGTTTGTTGGTGTTGAAGTTATTTCTGTTTCTTAGTTTTCCTTCTAACAGTCTGGCCCCTCTGCTGTAGGACTGCTAAGGTCCACTCCAGGTCCTGCTTGCCTGGGGATCACCTGCAGCAGCTGCAGAACAGTAAGGGTTGCTACCAGTTTCTTCTTCTGCTATCTTTGTCCCAGAAGGATGTCCACCAAATGTGAGTCTGATCTCTCTTTTATGAGGTGACTCTTTGGATATACAGGGGTCAGGGAACTGCTTGAGACAGTCTGTCCTTTATAGGAGCTCAAATGCTGAGCTGTGAGCTCTGTTGTTCATTCAGAGCTGCTGGGCAGGTACGGTTAAGTCTGCTGCAGCAGAACTTATAACCCCCCGCTTTTTTTTTCCCAGGTGCTCTCTCCTGGGGAGTTAGGGCTTTATTTGTGAGTTTCTGTTGTGCTCCTGCCTTTTTTTTTTTCAGGGCTGCCCTGCCCAGCAAGGAGGCAACCTAGTCACTGTCTGCCTGCAGAGGCTTTGCTGAGCTGCTGTGGGCTCTGCCCAGCTGCTGTGTGAACTTCCCTGCAGTCCTGTTTATATGAGTGTAGTTAGAACTGCCTCGGCAATGGTGACCCACCTCTGTAATGGTGGACTCTCTCTGTAATGGCGGGTTGCCTCGGCAACAGTGGGCTGCCTCAGCAATGGTGGACTACCTCCTAGTGGTGGAGTACTTCGGTAATGGCGGACCCCCCTCCCCCACAGAGCTGGACCGTCCCAGGTTCAGTTGTGCTTGCTGTGAAACTCTCAACCCAGAGCGTTTCCAACTGCTGCTTTTTTTGTGGGGGGGGGGGAGGGACCAGCCACGCCTGATCACCTGGCTTCCCGCCTCAGAGCGTTTTTTTTTTAGTTGAATGATCGACTCTCTCCCAGGTGCTCCAGTCGCCTGTTGAAAAGGCGCCGGGATCTGTGTGATTTCCCATGGGGCAAACCACTGCGCCGACTGAAACAGCAGTGCTGAGATTCTGGGCGCTTTTTTTTGCCCAGGAATCTCCTGGCCTGGCCCCCTGTTTTGGTCCCCTTTTTAATTTTGTACGGAGAATCACTGTGCCAGCCAAAACAGCCACGCTGGTGACCCATGGGGTTCGTCTGCCTGGGAATCACCTGGTCTGTGGGCAATAAAAATGTGTCTGGAAATGCAGCATCCACTCACCCTCTGCGCTTTCACTGGGAGCTGCAATCCTGAGCTGCTCCTAATCGGTCATCTTCTATTCCAAGAAATTTTTAAATTTCCTCCTTAATTTCCTTCTTCTTCATTTTGGTCATTCAGGAGCGTGTTGTTTAATTTCCATGTATTTGTATGGTTTCAAATGTTCTCCTTGTTATTTCTGTCTAGTTTTATTCCATTGTAGTCAGATATTTGATATGATTTTGATTTTTAAAAAAATTTGAGGCTGGGTGTGATGGCTCCACCTGTAATCTCAGCACTTTGGGCGGCCAAGGCAGGTGGATCACTTGAGGTCAGGAGTTTGAGACCAACCTGGCCAACATGGTGAAACCCTGTCTCTACTAAAAATACAAAACTTAGCTGGGCATGGTGGCACATGCCTGTAGTCCCAGCTACTTGGGAGGCTGAAGCAGGAGAATCGCTTGAACCCAGGAGGCAGAGGTTGCAGTGAGTCATGATTGCACCATTGCATTCCAGCCTGGGCAACAGTGAGAGACTCCATCTCAGTTAAAAAAAAAAAATTAAGACGTGTTTTATTTCTAACCTGTGGTCAGTACTGAAGAATGTTTTATTCACTAATGAAAAGAATGTGTATCCGGCATTTCACCTGTTGGGTGAAATGTTCTGTAAATGTCTGTTAGGTCCATTTGGTCCATGATATGGTTTAAATCCAATTTTTATTTGTTGATTTTTCTGTATAGATTATCTGTTCAATACTGAGAGTAAGGTGTTGAACTCTCCAACTATTACTGTATTGGGGTCTATTGCTCCCTTTAGCTGTAGTACTTGCTTTATATATCTCAGTGCTCTGGTGTTGGGTGCATATATATATATATATATATATATATATATATATATATATATAAAACAACTATATATATATAATTGTTATATTTTATTGCTGAATTGATCTCTTTATTAGTATATAACGGTCTTCTCTGTCTCTTTTTGCAGCCTTTAACTTGAAGTTTGTCTTGTCTCATATAAGTATAGCTACTCCTGCTCACATTTTTTCATTTGCATGGAATATCTTTTTGAATCCCTTCACTTTCAGTCTATGTCTTTACAAGTGAGGTGAGTTTCTTGTTGGCAACATATAGTTAGGTCTTGGTTTTCTTTAATTCCATCAGCCAGTCGATATATTTTATTTATTTTTTAAATTATAATTTTATTTTTCCATAGGTTATTGGGGTACCGGTGGTATTTGGTTACAGGAGAAAGTTCTTTAGTAGTGATCTGTGAGATCCTGGTGCACCCATCACCTAAGCAGTATACACTGCACCATATATGTTGTCTTTTATTCCTTGCCCTGCTCCCATTCTTCCCCCAAAGTCGCCAAAGTCCATTGTATCATTCTTATGTCTTTGTGTCCTCATAGGTTAGCTCTCACATATCGGTGAGAACATACAATATTTGGTTTTCCATTCCTGAGTTACTTCACTTAGAATAGTAGTCTCCAGTCTCATCCAGGTCATTGCAAATGCTGTTCATTCATTCCCTTTTATGGCTGAGTAGTATTCCATTTTATATATGTGTGCATGTGTGTGTGCACATGTGCAATATATACATATATATGTGATATATATATATATTACAGTTTTTTTTGTTCACTCATTGAGTGATGGGCATTTGGGTTGGTTGCACTATTTTGCAATTGTAAACTGTGCTGCTGTAGACATGCTTGTGCAAGTATCTTTTTAAAATAATGACTTTGTTTCCTCTGGGTAGATACCCAGTAGTGGGATTGCTGGATCAAGTGGTAGTTCTACTTTTAGTTCTTTAAGGAAACTCCACACTGTTTTCCATAGTGGGTGTACTAGTTTACATCCTCACCAGCAGTGTAGGTGGGATTTGCTGATCACCAAATCCACACCAACATCTACTGTTTTTTGATATTTTAATTATGGCCATTCTTTCAGTAGTAAGATGGTATTGCATTGTGGTTTTGATTTTCATTTCCCTGATCATTAGGGATGTTGAGCATTTTTTCATATGTTTGTTGGCCATTTGTATATCTTCTTTTGTGAATTGTCTATTCATGTTCTTAGCCCACTTTTTGATGGGATTGTTTTTTGCTTACTGAGTTTGTTGTAGATTCTGGTTATTAGTCCTTTGTCAGATGTATAGATTGTGAAGATTTTCTCCCACTCTGTGGGTTGTCTGTTTACTCTGCTGACTGTTCCTTTTGCTGTGCAAAAGCTCTTTAGTTTAATTAGGTCCCAGCTATTTATCTTTGTTTTTATTGCAATTGCTTTTTGCATTTTGCTTATGAAATCCTTGCCCAAGCCAATGTGTAGAAGGGTTTTTCCAGTGTTATCTTCTAGAATTTTTATAGTTTCAGGTCTTGAGTTTAAGTCCTTAATCCATTTTGAGTTGATTTTTGTATAAGGTGAGAGATGAGGATCCAGTTTTATTATCTGACATGTGGCTAGCCAATTATCCCAGAACCCTTTGTTGAAAAGGGTGTCCTTTCCCCACTTTATGTTTTTGTTTGCTTTGTCAAACATCAGTTGACTGTAAGTATTTGGGTTTATTTCTGTTCTCTGTTGTGTTCTGTTGGTCTGTGTGCCTATTTTTATATCAGTACCATGCTGTTTTGGGGACTATGGTCTTATAGTATAGTTTGAAATCAGGTAATATGATGCCTCCAGATTTGTTCTTTTTGCTAAGTCTTGCTTTGGTCATTTGGGCTCTTTCTTGGTTCCCTATGAATTTTAGAATTGTTTTCTCTAACTCTCTTTTGATGGGGATTGCATTGAATTTGTAGATTGCTTTTGGCAGGATGGTCATTTTCACAATATTGATTCTACCCATCCATGAGCATGGGATGTGTCTCCATTTGTCTGTGTCATCTGTAATTTCTTTCAGCAGTGTTTTGTAGTTTTCCTTGTAGAGGTCTTTCAACTGTTTTGTTAGGTATATTCGTAAGGTGTTTTTTGTTTTGTTTTGTTTTGTTTGGGCAGCTATTATAAAAAGTGTTGAGTTCTTGATTTGATTCTCAGCTTGGCCACTGTTGGTGTATAGAAGAGCTACTGATTTGTGTAGATTAATCTTGTATCTGGAAACTTTGCTGAATTCTTTTATCAGTTCTAGGAGCTTTCTGGAGGAGTCTTTAAGGTGTTCAAGGTAAACGATCATATCAGCAAACAGAGACAGTTTGACTTCCTCTTTACCAATTTGGATGCCCTTTATTTCTTTCTCTTGTCTAATTGCTCTGGCTAGGACTTCTAGTACTATATTTAGGAGGAGTGGTGAGAGTGGGCATCCTTATCTTGTTCCAGTTCTCAGAGGGAATGCTTTCAACTTTTCCCTGTTCAGTATTATGTTGGCTGTGGATCTGTCATAGATGGCTTTTATTACATTAAGGTATGTTCATTGTATGCCAATTTTGCTGAGGATTTTAATCATAAAGCGATACTGGATTTTGTCAAATGCCTTTTCTGCACCTATTGAGATAATCATGTGATTTTTGTTTTTAATTCTTTTTATGTAATGTATCACATTTATTGACTTGCATATGTTAAATCATTGCAGCAACCCTGGTATGAAACCTACTTGATGATGGTGGATTATCTTTTTGATATGTTGTTAGATTTGGTTAGCTAGTATTTTGTTAAGGATTTTAGCATCTATGTTCATCAAGGATATCGGTCTGTAGTTTTCTTCTGTGGTTGCATCCTTTCCTGGTTTTGGTATTAGGGTGATGCTGGCTTCGTAGAATGAATTAGGGAGGATTCTTTCTTTCTCTGTCTTACAAAATAGTGTCAAAAGGATTAGTACCAATTCTTCTCTGATTGTCTGATAGAATTCTGCTGTGAATCCATCTGGTACTGGACTTCTTTTTGTTGGTAACTTTTTTAAAAAACAGACTCTTACTCTGTTCCCCAAGCTGGAGTGCAGTGGCATGACCTCAGTTCACTGCAACTTCCACCTCCTGGGTTCAAGCGATTCTCCTGCCTTAGCCTCCCGAGTAGCTGGGACTACAGGCATACGCCACCACTCTTGGTTAATTTTTGCATTTTTAGTAGAGACAGGGTTTTGCCATGTTGGCCAGGCTAATTTGAAACTCTTGACCTCAAGTGATCCAACTACCTGGGCCTCCCAAAGTGTTAGGATTATGAGCATGAGCCACCACACCTAGCCTTTTATTGATAATTTTTTAATTACTATTTCAATCTCATTGCTTATTATTGATCTGTTCAGGGTGTCTAATTCTTCCTGATTTAAGCTAGAAAAGTTGTATTTCTTCAGGAATTTATCCATCTCATCTAGGTTTTCTAGTTTATGTGCATAAAGGTGTTCATAGTAGCCTTGAATGATCTTTTATATTTCAGTGGTGTCAGTTGTAGTATCTCCTGTTTTGTTTCTCAGTGAGGTTATTTGGATTTTCTCTCTTCTTGTTTAATCTTGCTAATAGCCTATCAATTGTATTTAGCTTTTTAAAGAACCAGCTATGTGTTTCATTTATCTTTTGTGATTTCTCTGTTTCAATTTATTAGTTCTGCTCTGATCTTGGTTATATCCTTTCTTCTGCTGGGTTTGGGTGTGGTTTGTTCTTGTTTCTCTAGATCCTTGAGGTGAGAACTTAGATTGTGCTTCTTCCAACTTTTCAATGCAGGCATTTATGGCTATGAACTTTCCTCTTAGCAAGCCTTAGCTGTATCCCAGAGGTTTTGATAGGTTATTTATTGTCATTCAGTTCAAATAAATTTTTAATTTCCATCTTGATTTTTTGATCCAGTGATCATTCAGGAGCAGGTTATTTAATTTTCATGTATTTGCATGGTTTTGAAGGTTCCTTTTGGAATTGATTTCCACTTTTATTCCATTGTGGTCTAAGAGATTACTTGATATAATTTGTTTTCTTAAATGTATTGAGACTTGTTTTATGGCCTATCATATGGTCTATTTTGTAGAAAGTTCCATGCACTGTTGAATAGAATGTGTATTCTGCAAATGTTAGATGAAATATTCTGTATATATCTCTTAAGTCCATTTGTTCCAGGGTATAGTTAAAATCCATTGTTTCTTTGTTGACTTCCTGTCTTGATGACCTCTCTGGTGCTATCAGTGGAGTATTGAAAGTCCCCTACTATCATGGTGTTGCTGTCTATCTCATTTATTAGGTTTATTAGTAATTATTTTATAAATTTGGGAGCTCTCTATTGTTAGATGCATATATGTTTAGGAAGCGCGGCATTTAGGAAATTTACATTCAATGTTAGTATTGAAATGTGAAGTACCATTGCATTCATGTTCTTTGTTGCCTGTGTATTTTTGGGGTTTTTTGTTTTGTTTTTTAACTTGTATTTTTATTTTATAGGTCTTGTGTGATTTATGCTTTAATGAGATTTTTAAAAATGTGTTTCCAGGATTTGTCTCAAGATTTAGAGCTCCTTTTAGCAGTTCTTGTAATGGTGGCTTGGTAATGGCAAATTCTCTCAGCATTTGTTTGTATGAAAATGACTGTATTTTTCCTTCATATATGATGCTTAGGTTTGCTGGATACAAAATTCTTGGCTGATACATGTTTTGTTTGAGGAGATTGAAGATAGGACCCCCAATCCCTTCTAGCTTGCAGGGTTTCTGCGGAGAAGTCTGCTGTTAATCTGACAGGTTTCCCTCTATAGGTTACTTGGTGCTTCTGTCTCACAGGTCTTAAGAATCTTTCCTTCATCTTAACTTTGGATAATCTGATGACAGTGTGCCTAGGCAAAGATCTTTTTGTGAAGAATTTCCCAGGTGTTCATTGTACTTCTTTTATTTGCATGTGTAGGTCTCCAGCAAGGCCAGGGAAGTTTTCCTTGATTATTCCCCTAAACATGTTTTCTAAGCTTTTATAATTGCCTTCTTCCTCAGGAACACTGATTATTCTTAAGTTTGGTCATTTAACATAATCCCAGACTTCTTGGAGGCTTTGTTCATTTTGTTATTTTTTCTTTGTCTCCATTGGATTGGGTTAATTTGAAGGCCTTGTCTTTGAGCTCTGAAGTTTTCTTCTACTTGATCAATTCTATTGCTGAAACTTTCCAGAGCATTTTGCGTTTCTAAAAGTGTGTCCAAAGCTTCCTGAAATTTTTATTGTTTTTTCTTTAAGCTATCTATTTCATTGAATATTTCTCCCTTCACTTTTTGTATCATTTTTGGGATTTCCTTGCATTGGGCTTCACCTTTCTCTGATCCCTCCTGATTACCTTAATAACTAACCTCCTGAATTCTTTTTCAGGTAAATCAGGGATTTTTTCTTGGTTTGGATCCATTGCTGGTGAACTAATGTGATTTTGGCGGGAGGCGGGGGGGTGCCGACAAGCCTTATTTTGTCATATTACCAGGGTAGTTTTTTTAGTTCCTTCTTCTTTGGGTAGGCTCTGTCAGAGGGAAGTTCTAGGGCTGAAGGTTAATGTTCAAATTTTTTTGTCCCTCAGGGTGTTCCCTTGATATAGCACCCTCCCCCTTTTTCTATGGATGTGGCCTCCTGTGAGCCTATCTGCAGTGATGGTTGTCTCTCTTCTGGGTCTAGCCACCCAGTCAGTCTACCTGGATCCGGGCTGGTACTGGGGGTTTCTGCACAGAGTCCTGTGATGTGAACTGTCTATGGGTCTCTCAGCCATGGATACCACCACTTGTTCTGGTGGAGGTGGCAGAGGGTACAATAGATTCTGGGGGGTCCTTAGGTTTGGTGGTTTAATGCTCTATTTTTGTGCTGGTTGGCCTCCTGCCAGGAGGTGGCACTTTTCAGAAAGCATCAGCTATAGTAGTGTGGAGAGGAACTGGCAGTGGTAGTGGCCATGGCCCTACAACTCCCAAGATTATATGTCCTTTGTCTTCCACTACCAGAGTGGTTAGGGAAGGACCATCAGGTAGGGGTGGGGCTAGGTGTGTCTGAGCTCAGACTCTGCTTGGGTGGGTCTTGCTTGTGGTGGAGGGGTGAGATTCCTATGTCACTGGAGTTGTGTACCTAGGAGGATTATGGCTGCCTCTGCCGAGTGATGCAGGTTGTCAGGGAAGTGAGGGAAAGTTGGTAGTCATCGGCCTCACCCAGCTCTCACACAAACCAAAAAGCCACTCTCACTCCCACCATACCCCTCACAACAGCCCCAAATCTGTTTCCAGGTGGAGGGCGAGTCAGGCTTGAAAACTTGACCAAGGCTTTTGGCCTCCCAGGTGCAAAAGAAAAGGGCTTTAGTTCTTTCCCTGCCTTCGAAGTCTGCAAGCCAGATTCACGCCCTCCCCTGAGTTCTGGCAAGGAGGCTTCTGGCCCCGTTCAAATTGTTACAAAGTTCAGCTAGAGAAGTCCTTTACCCTGTGGAGTCTTACCCCCTGCTCCTCTGGCTTCCCTCCTGATGGAACCCTGTGGTACCAGGCAGGAATGGGCTGCTTGGGGATCCAGCGTGCCCCCACTGCCTTTCTGCTTCCTCTATCCCTGTATTTTGCTCAGCTCCGCTCTCTAATTTGATTCAGTTCCAGGTAAGGTTGGGAACTTCTCCCACAAACAGACCTTCAGCTTCTCCAGTTGGGGGAAGGGGTGTCCAGGAGAGAAGGGTCTCCCTTTCCCACTTCTGAGGTTGGGGCACTCACAGTATTTGCAGTGTCTCTTGGGTCCTGCAGGAGCAGTCTGCTTCCTTCTGAGGGCCTCGGGATTGCTGGTCTGTTCTTACGGTTGATCTGGAGCTAAAACTCAAAATGCACACCTCCGCATGCTGCTCTTCCATAGCTGCAATCTAGTCCTACATCCTGGCTGCCATGATCCACACACTGAGTCTGTGTATTTTAAATGGAAGATTTAATCCATTTAAATTCTAGGTTATTACTGACAGGTGAGGACTTACTCCTGTCATTTTATTGATTGTTTTCTGGTTGTTTTGTATATCCTTTGTCCCTTACTTCCTCTTATTTACTTTTGTGGGTAGGTGGTTTTCTATGGTAATAAGGTTTGATTTCTTTGTGTGTATTGGCTCTACTGATGAGTTTGCTAGTTTTGCATGTTTTAATTTTTTTTCCTGTGAAAAAAATAAAATGACTATTTGTTCACTTAATGGTATTCTGTAAATCCTATAGGCTTTCTTCATTCTTTTTTGTCTGCCCGTATTATTTCAAAATACTTCTCTTAAAGTTTAGAAATTCTTTCTTCTGCTTGGTTTAGTCTGTTGTTGCAGCTCTCAATTGCATTTTTATTTCATTCATTGAATCCTTCAGCTGCAGGATTTATTTGGTTCTATACCTCTTCGTTGTATTTCTCAAATCATGAATTATTTTCCTGATTTTGTTGTATTATCTATGTGTATTCTCTTGAAGCTGAGTTTCCTTAGGATTATTATTTTGATTTTTTTTTGACATTTCCTATATTTTGTTATAACTGGGGTCAGTTACTGGAGAATTGTTTTCCTTTGAAGATGTCATGTTTCCTTGCTTTTTCATGTTTGATATGTCCCTACATTGATTTCTATGCATCTGGTGGAAAAGTCAGCTCTTCTATCAGATGCATAGAAATTTTATGGAATAGGTTTCATAGGGAAAGACTTATTTGTATGAATGAGTTGTGGGGTGTCAGTTCAGTGGAGTGCATTTGCCTTAGTTCTAGCTGGATGGAGTAGTGTACTATCTATAACGTTTCTTCAGCTGCAATCTACACGAGTGATATTTCTCAGAAGCCTAGGCTGAGAGAGTTTGTGGCAATTGGAGTGGGCTCACCAGGCTATTTTGCAAGTTGAGGCCAGATGCATGCACATGGTGAATTAGCCAACTTGGCTTGCTGGAGTTGGAGCCACAGAGCTTTTACTTAGGCTAGGAACATAGGCATGTGGTTGTTCAGTCAGCCAAGGGACGTGTCTGCCAGAGGCAACCCATGGGGCTGTTTCTCAGACCTAGAAGGCAAGCACAAGGCTGTATAGCTGGCCTGGGGGCATGTTTGCTGAGAGTGGCCCACAGGGCTGTTTATCAGGCCTAGGGCACAGGTGCAAGTCTGCTTGGCAGGCCTGGATGTGTGCCTACAAGGGGTGGCCCATGGGGCTGTTTTTCAGGCATGGTATGCAGACCCACAGCTGCTGAGCTGGCCTGGAGGCATGTTGAGTAGGGCCAACTCATAGGGCTGTTTCTCAGGCCTGGGACATGGTCACACAGCATCTCAGCTGGCCTGGGTATGTGTCTGCTGAGGGTGGTTCCACAGGACTGTTTCTCTGGCTCAGGACACAGGCACATAGCTCCTCAGCCAGCCTGGGGGCAGCCCATTGAGCTCCTTCTCAAGCCCAGGATGTGGGTGCAAGGCTGCTCAGCTAGCCTGGGATCATGTGTATTAGAGGTAGCCCATAGGGCTATTTCTCAGGTCCAGTTCTTGGGCACACAGCTGCTCATCTGGCTTGGTATATTTGCCAAGGGTGGGTACAGGACTATTTCTCAAGCCCATGACATCGCTGCTTATTTAGCTGGACCAGGGGTGTTTCTGGAGGGAAGGGGGGGTCAAAGTATCTTTATTTCCTACTGGTAGCTATTAGGAATTTTATTTCCCAACTCTGGGAGTGAGAAATATTCTATCCCTTTATTTTACTAAATTCATCTGCTCCACGTCCCAATCCTGCCAGATTCAAAACACTATCAGTCCTAAATCTAACCTGATTGCTTGGTGAGTCATTATAAAGCAATTACTTGGGAGTGCCTTTGATAATAATACTGCATACTTAAACACAGTTGCTGTACTGTAGGAATTAGTAACCTCATTAGGGATTCAAAAATACACTCATAGGAGGTTTGAATAACCTAAGAATGGAAAAACATCACAAAGGGAGGGATGCATGAATATTACAATGCATGCTACTGGCTCTGAAGGAAGATGGCACCATATGCTAGAATGGCCTGGATGACAGTCAGAACTGTTTACCTGACCCTTACGTGAATAAAATTTTGACAGACAAGAGGGAATCCAGGTCTTAGGTGGGAAATAACCTAACCAAGGCTTGGAACTAAGACAAGAATTGTGTTCAAGGCCCAGATAACTGGCCTGGCTGGAAGAAAATGTTCGTATCGTACAGGGAAGGAATTTGGGACTTCAGAGGTGATTATCTGGTAATTTACTCTAGGTAGTGAATAGTGAACTGCTAATGTCAAGGAGTTTGAATTTTATCCTATAATGAATGGCAAGTTATTGAAGGATTATGAGCAGAGTGACTAGATCAAACTAGTGTTTATCTCACGTATGTTTCAGATAAATTTAGACCTTAGGGAGCAACTAAAGCAATCCAGGTATGCAAATAAATGAATGAAAGCAGGGACTGAAAGATAATGACCTTATCGAGAGAAAGAATCAGCATTGCATTGATTTGGCTCCAAGATTTTGAGTATTGATGGCCATGAAGTATTTGACCAAAAAGGGTAATTCTATGGCTGAGTGTGGTGGCTCACGCCTGTAATCCCAGCACTTTGGGAGGCCGAGGCGGGCAGATCACGAGGTCAAGGGATTGAGACCATCCTGGCCAATATGGTGAAACCCCATCTCTACTAAAAATACAAAAATTAGCTGGGTATAGTGGCGCAACCCTGTAGTCCCAGCTACTCGGGAGGCTGAGGCAGGAGAATTGCTTGAACCTGGGAGGCAGAGGTTGCAGTGAGCTGAGATTGCACCACTGCACTCCAGCCTGTTGACAGAGCGAGACTCTTTCCCAAAAAAAAAGGGGGGTGGGGGGTTAATTCTGTAAGAGACGACAATTTTTAGAACACAATGATGATTTTAGACAGGAAATTGAATGATCATACCAGCTAATGATATTTATTTATAATCATTAAAATCTCAGGAGTTCAGTCTGAAGACAGAAAAGCAAAGGGTTGTGGGCTGACCTTGAGCTGCAACTGTATTTTATGGGTCAGAATGAAATAACTATGGAGAAGCAAAAAAAAAAGTGTTCATTGATCCATGATTCTTGGCTTTCATAAAAAGACTACAATTGGAGAGAGATCCAAGACGGCCTATCACTAGCAGCTCAGGATTGCAGCTCCCAGTAAAAGCGCAGAGAGCCAGTGGACCCCACACTTACTGATAAATTTTTGCTGCCCACGGACCAGGACATTCCCAGCAGAGGAGCCCCACGGGTCACCAGCACGACCCTTTTGGCTGGCGCGGCTTTTTTGCCGGCACCTCGGCTCGGCGGCTCTTGGTGTGGAGTAAACGGGACTGAGTCTCCTTTTGGATGATGTTTGGAGCTCTGTGAAGGCAGAGCAGTCCATCCAGCTGAGTGAAAAAGGGACTGAAGAGGGAAGTCAGACCGGAGACACCCGGGCAGAAAAGCACCATGAATTTCAACGCTGCTGTTTTAGCTAGCGTTGCGGGTCGCCACAGTGAAAATTACATAGATTCCGGAGCTGGGAATTAACAAGCTGGACATCCACTCAGAGACCTAATTTGAAAGTTGGTAATTACAAAGATGACAGATGGATAAAACCATAAAGATGCCAAGAAGCCACCATAAAAAAACTGAGAACA
>CAUYQU010002559.1:0-45668 GCA_963574635.1 Cheracebus regulus | reverse complement strand
GCCCTTTGCAATTAATATATCCTTCCCAAACCTAACCAACCACTGATAAGCTTTCTCTCACTATAGTTTTACTTGCTCTAGATTTTCATATAAGTAAAATCACATGGCATTTTCCTTTTTTTTTTTTTTTTTTGAGACTGATTCTCACTCTGTCACCAGGCTAGAGAGTGCAGTGGCGCTATCTCGGCTCACTGCAACCTCTGCCTCCCGGGTTCAAGCGATTCTTCTGCCTCAGCTTCCAGAGTAGCTGGTACTAAAGGCGCGTATCACCATGCCCAGCTAATTTTTGTATTTTCAGTAGAGACGGGCTTTCACCATGTTGGCCAGGATGGTCTCGATCGCTTGACTCATCATCTGCCTGCCTTAGCCTCCCAAAGTGCTGGGATTACAGGCGTGAGCCACTGTGCCGGGCAGCATTTGCCCTTTTATATCTGGCTTGATCACTTCATATTTTTGAGAGTCAACCATATTGTCATATGTATCAGTATTTACTCTTTCTAATCAGAGAGTACTATTCCATTGTATAAATATATCACAATCTATTGTTCAAGGACATTTGGCACCTTATAAGTTTTCAACCATTATTGTTCATATGAACATTAATGTTCAAATCTCTGTGTGACCATACATTTTCATTTCACTGTAAATAAAATTATTGAGTCATAGGACATGCCTTATTTAATACTACAAAACTGTTTCCCAAAGTGGCATTACCAGATTACATCCCTAGCAAGTTATGAGAGTTCCTGTTGCTCCACATCCTTACCAACATATTGTATGGTCAGTGTTTTTATTTTTTAATGTTAGCCATTAAAGTGGGTATAAAATGATATCTCATGTGAGTTTAATCCACATTTCATGAACAATGATGTTGAACACATTTTTCATATGCTTATTGGTCATTCCTTTATCTTCTTATATTAGTATCTGTTCAAGTCTTTGGCCCATTTTTACTGGGTTGTTAGTCTTTTTCTTAACAATTTGTAAGAGCTCTGTATAAATATATACAAGGACTTTGTCAATATGTGCATTGAAAATATTCTCTCTCATTCTGTGGCTTGCTCTCTCATTTTTTAATGGCATTTTAAAAATTAATTTTAATTATGATGAAGTTTAATTTATCAATTTGTATTTTATGTTTAATTCTTTTATGTGTCTTTCTGAAAAAATCTTTACCTCAAGGTCTTGAAAATATTCTATATTTTTTTCCTCTAGAAGCTGTATGATTTTGAGTTTTACATTTCAATCTATGGTCAATCTTCAATGACTTACCTTTTTGTGTGGTGTGCAGTATGGAGCAAAGTTCATTTTTAACTGTAAATTTATCCAGTTGTTGCAGCACCAAAAGGCTTGACATTCCTCAATGATTGTCTTGGCAGCTTTGCAAAAAATCAATTGGATATTTATGTATGGATTCTCTTTCTATTGCATTGATCTGTTCATCTATACTTCTGTCAATACTCCGCTATCTTATTTACTACAGCTTTGAAGTAAGTCTTGAAATCAGGTAGTGTGAGACCAATAACACTTTCTTCTTCATTATTTTTTCTGAAGGCTATTTTAGATACTTCACATTTCCAAATAAGTTTTAGAATTCAGTTTCCACACATACACAAAAGCCTGTTAGAATTTTTACTGAGATTTCAAAATGAATCTACAGATCAATTTGGAGGAAATTGCCATCCTAATAATATTGATTCTTCCAGTTCATAAACATGGTATATCTCTCCATTTATGTAAATCAAATCTTCATTAATTTCTCACAGTAATATTTTGTAATTTTCAGTATAGTGGTCTTATATGGTTTCTTCCTAAGTATTTAATGTCATTTTATTGCTGTTATACTTCATTTAATTTTGTAATTATTTGCTCCTCTAGTATATAAATGTAAAATTGATTTTAACTTTTGATATTGTATCCTATGACCTAGCCAGGTTCACTTATTAGTCTTAGTAGTTAGTTGCTCTGTTGATTTCTTAGGAAGTTCTTCATATACAGTCTATATCATTTGTGAATAGGACAGTTATACTTTTCCTATTCTAACCCATATATCTTTTATTCCTTTTTCTTATCTTATTGCACTGACTAGGATCCCTAACATAATGTCAAACAGAAGTGGTAAACAAGGTATTTGTCTTGTTCCAAACCTTTGGGGAAACAGATTCAATATTTTACTACCATGGTATTAATTGTGGGTATTCTGTAGATGCTCTGTATCTGATGGAGAGAGTTCCTTTTTATCCCTATTTTATTAAGAAATTTTCTTATTATCAGTGGGTATTGAATTTTGTCACCTAAGTTAATGAAATTTCTTCATCTATTGAGATGATCACATGCATTTTATTATGTTTTGCTTATATGGTGAATTACATTGAAATTTGAATTTTATATGTTAAATCAACCTTATATTCCTGAGATATGATAAACTTGGAAGTAATATACAGTTATCAACCTTTTTATACAATGCCGCATTTGACCTGCTAATATTTTGTTAAGAGTTCTTACATTTATGAGCATGAGGGATATTGATCTATAATTTTCTTTTCTTATAATGTCTTTTCAGATTAGATATCAAAGTAATGATGGCCCCATCAAAGTAATTAGGTAGTATTCCACACTTCTCTACTTTCTGAAAAAGCTTGTGTGAGTGATTTTATTGTATTCTTAAAAGTTTGTCAAAATTTACTAGTGAAATAATCTTGGTGAAAAGTTTTCTTTAAATGTATATTTGTGTATACAAAATAAATTCATATTCCTTCATAGATAAAGGTCTATCCATATTTTCTAGTTCTTGTGCCCATTGTTGATACACTGCATTTTTGTCCATTTCATGTACGTTTTAAATTTACTGGCATAAAGTTATTAATAATGTTCCCTTATTAGCCATCGAACCATAATGATACATGCTTTTTCATTCTTGATACTGGTAATTTGTATTTTCTTTCTTGTTTTCTTATCAGTCTTGGTAAGTATTTATCAATTCCATTAAAAGAATTTATCAATTCCATTAGTCTATTCTATTAATCTATTAACAAATGTTTGATTTTAATTTTCTATGTGGTTTGTTTTCTATTTCACTGACTATTGCTCTTATCTTTATTATTTCCTTTCTTTAATTTACTTTGTGTTTAATTTTCTCTTCCAGTTTCTGAAGGTGAGAACTTAAATCGTTAATCTTAAGCCTTCCTTCTTTTCTATGTATTTAAATGTATTGGTTTAGTTGCAAGCACTGCTTTAACTGCATCTCACAATTTTGATATGTTGTCTTTTGTTTACATTTAGTTTAAAACATTTTGTAATTTCACTTGTAATATGATATGTTTTTGACCCAAGGACCATTTTAAAGTATATAGCTTGATTTCTAAATATGTCAATTTTTACCAGATATATTTGTTATTGATTTCTAACATAATTCATTGTGGTCAGAGTATATGCTGTGTAATATTTCAAACTTTTGAAATTTATTGAGTTGTTTTTATGACCCAGCATTTGGTCTATGTTGATAAGCATCCAATGTGTACTTGAAGGTATATTCTGGTTTATTGGAGGTAGTGTTCCATAAATTTCAATTCAGTCAAAGTGGTTGCCAATGTTCAAATCTTCTGTTATTAATCTTTGGTTTGACTATTCTGTCAATTACCAAGAAAGGGGTGTTTCTATCCTCAATTATGTTTTATCTATTTCTTTGTTTAGTTCTCTCAATTTTAGCTTCATGTTTTCAAAGTTCTGACATTAGGTACATAAACATTAAGTGCTGCTAAGTTTTCCCACTGACCTTTTTATTTTAAGAAATGTCCCTCTTTATATGTGGTACTCTGACGTCTTGAAGTCTACTTTATCTGATGTTAGTACGTATCAGCTTCCTACACTTATTATTTCCATGTTATATTTTCTTTGTATTTACATTTATAGTGCATGTATTGTAAATTAATGTATAGCTGAGTCTTATTCTTTTATCCAGTCTGAAAATCTTTGCCTTTACGTTAGAATGTTAATGCATACCAAATTTAATTATTGATGTATTTAGATATAAATCTACTGTTTTGCTGTTTCTTTTCTATATATCCCATCAGTTCCCATCAGTTTTATGTTTCTGTTTCTCCTTTTCTGTTTTCTTGAGTTCATGAAATTTTTCTTTAGTGATCCATTTAAATTTCTTTAATGGCTCCTTAGCTGTATCTTCTTGTACTTTTAGTCAGCAGTTGGTCTGAAGATTACAATGTGTGCTTAGCATAAGACAATCTACTCTGAGTTAACACTATACCACTTCATAGAAAGTATAAGAAAAGCAGTACAATTCCATCCTATCCACCATCCTTTCAGTATTGTTATATGTTTTACCTCTACATATATGTAAACCCGAGAAAATAATAATTTTTGTATTAAATGGTTACATTTTCTAACTCTTTGGTGAAATTAATATAAAGAAAAAAGTTTGATATTGTTCTTTCCATATTTACCATTTCCGGTGTTCTTCATTTTTTCCTGTATATCTAAGTCTCAATCTGGTGTTATTTTCCTACAACCCAAAAAACTTTCTTTACTATTTCTTGAATGCAGGCTTGACCACAAATTCCCTCTATTCTCACTTATCTGAAAATGTCTTCATTTTTCCTTCATTTCAGAATAATATTTTCATTAGATATAGAATTCTGGATTGATACTTGGGTTGGGTTATCTTTTTATTGGTGTGTTCTAAGAGTTCTTTATATATTTTGAACACTCTACTCTTACTAAATGTATAATTTGCATATATTTTATTTCATTCAGTTAGTTATCTTTTGAATTTCATGGTAGTGTACTTTGAATCACAAAATGTTTATTTTGATGAAGTACCCTTTACTCATTCTTTTTTTGGTTGCTAGTACTTTCATTGTATGTCTGGAAAACCACTGCCTAGTCCAAGGTCAGGAAAATTGACATTTATGTTCTCTCCTAAGAGTTTTATAGCTTTAAGTCTTAACGTTTAGTATTTTGATCTGCTTTGAGTTAATTTTTGTATATGCTGTGACACATGGCAATCCAATTGTCCCAGACCATTTGTTGCAAAAACTAGTCACTCCCTTTTATTGTCTTGGCAATCTTGTGGAAAATCAATGGCCACAGATGTATGAACTTACTTCCGTACTGTCAATTCTATTTCATTGATCTATATGTCTGTCTTGTTATTGGTACAACATAGTCTTGATTACTGTAGCTTCATAGTAGGTTTTAAAATTGAGAAATGTGAGTTCTCCAATTTTGTCTTTATTTTTCAAGATTCTTTAGGTTGTTTGTAGTCCTTTGCATTTCTGTATGAATTTTAAAATTAGTTTGTCAATTTCTGCAAATAAATAAAGAAGCCAGCTGATATTTTGATAAGGATCATATTAATCTGTAGATCAGTCTGGGGCATATCATTATCTTAACAATTTAAGTCTTCCAAATCTATGAATACAGAATACAACGATATTTTGTAGTTTTCAGTATAGAATTCTTCTGTTGCTAAAGTATTTCACTCTTTTTGATGCTAAGTTAAATTGAACTGTTTTTTAAGTTTCATTTTCAGATTGTTGCTTGTGAAAAAATATACCATGATTTTTTCATATTGATCTTGTATCCCGCCACCTTGCTGAACTCATTTATTAGCTCCAAGTGTTTTTGTGCATTCCTTAGGATTTTCTATATTTAAAAAATCATGTCATCTTGTTTACTTCTTCCTTTCCAATATAGATGTCTTTTCTTTTTCTTGCCTAATTGCCCTTGTTAGAACCTCCACTACAATGTTGAATAGAAGTAATGAGAGTAGACATCTTTGTCTTGTTCCTGGTCTTGGAAGAAAACTTTTTGGTGTTTCACTATTAAGTATAATGTTAGCTGTTTTTCACAGATGCCCTTTATAAGGCTGAGGAAATTCCTTTTCATTCTTAGTTTATTGAGTGGCTTTTATCATGAATGGGAGTCAAATCATTTTTCTGTGTCTGTTAAAATGATCTTGTGCCTTTTATTCAATAAATATGGTGCTCATATTAATTATTCTATGTTGAACCAGAATTACATTTTTAGGATAAATCCCACTTTGCCATGGTATAATCCCTTTTATTAGTTGCTGGATTCAGTTTGCTAGCACTTTATTGAGGATTTTTGCATATATATTCACAATTAATCTTGGTCTATAGTTTTCTTTTATTGTGATGTCCTTTTTTGGTTTTGGTATCAGAGTAGACCTGGCCTCACAGAGTAAGTTGGGGAGTGATCCCTCTTATTTTTCGGAAGGACTTGTGAAAGATTGGTATTAATTCTTCTTTAACCCTTTGGTAGAATTCACTAGTGAAGCCATCTGGTCCTCAACTTTTCTCTGTGGAATGTTTTTAATAACTAGTTAATCCTTTTATTTATTACAGGTCTATTTGATTTTTTACTTATTCTTTAATCAGTTTTGGTATTTTGTGTCTTTCTAGAAAGTGGTCATTTCAACTAAGTTATTTAATTTGTTAGCATGCAATTATTCATATAATTCTTATAATCCTTTTTATTTTGGAAAGGTCAGTAATATTGTTCTCTTTTAATTTGAGTCTTCTTTCATTTTTTTCTTGGCTAGTGCAGATAAATATTTGTCAAATTTTTTTCAGAGTACCCACTTTTGGTGGTGGTGTTTTTCTCTATTGTTTTATTATTACTTTGGAATCATTGGTTATTTAGAAGTAATTTATTTCAACGTATTTTTTTGTGAATTTCCCATTTTTTTCTGTTATTGATTTCTAATTTCAATCCACTGTGGTCAGAGTACGTACTTTGTATTATTTTAACCACTTTATATTTATTGAGACTTGTTTTATGGCCTAACATATGGTCAACCCTGGCAAATGGTCCAACAGCAGAAAACACAGAATGTTTTTTCTGCTAGTGTTGAGTGTTTTACAATATAAATCTGTTAGATCTAGTCGGTTTATAGTGTTCTTCAAGTCTTCTATTTCCTTGTTGATATTGTCTCGTTGTTCTACCTTCTATCATTATTGAGTAATTGAAGTCTCTAGTATTGTTGAATTGTCTATTTCACCCTTCAGTTCTGCCACTTTTTGCTTTCAGCATTTCTGGGCTCTGCTGTTAGATGCATATATGGTTATAATTATATCTTAATGAATCAACTCTCTTATCATTATAAATGTCTTTCTTTAGCAAAAATTTCTGTCTTGAAGTCTATTTCATCTAACAGTAATACAACGATGCCAGCTCTCACTTGGCTACTGTTTGCATGGTATATCATTTTTCATCTTTTTACTTCCAAACTATTTGTGTATTTGAATCAAAAGTATGTCTCTTGGCCAGGCATGGTAGCTCACATCTATAATCCCAGCACCCAGGGAAGCCAAGGCAGAAAGATTGCTTGAGCCCAGAAGTTTGAGACCAGTCTGGGCAATATAGGGAGAACTCTACCTCTATAAAAAATATAAAAATTTGTTGGGGGTGGTGGTGCATGCCATTCAGGAAGCTGAGATGGAAGGATCACTTGAGCCAGGAAGTCAAGGCTACAGTGAGCTGTGATTGTACCACTGCATTCCACCCTGGGCAACAGAGTGAGACCCTGCCTCTACGTAAATAAATGAATAAATAAATAAATAAAGTGTGTCCCTTTAAGGAGGTGTACAGTTACATATTTTTATCAACTCTGCCAATCTTCATTTTAATTGAATTGTTTTATCAATTTATATTTAATGTAATTACTAATAAGGTAGGATTTATATATGACATTTTGCTATTTGTTGTCTATATGTCTTATATCTTTTATTTCTCTATGTCTACATTGCTGCCTTCTCCTGTGTTAAATATTTTCTACAGTACCATTATAATTCCCTCATTCTTTTGCTATATTTAAAAGTGTATTTGCTTAGTGACTGTCTTAAGTATTTCCATCTTAACTTATAATAATTATCTGGTTTGGCTCAACCAACTTAATTTCAATAGTATACAAAACTGTGAGCCATTCCCTCCTTTCTCCTATTTGCATTATTGCTATACAAATTATGTCTTTATACTTTGTATGTCCATCAACACAGATTTATAATTATTGTTTTATGTAGACTTTTTAAAGTTGGATTAAAAAAAGATTTACAAACAAAGAAATTACATTTGTAACATTCTTTATATCTACTCATGTAGTTACCTTTACCACTGCTGTTTATGTCTTCATGTGAATTTGAGTTACTTTCCAGTATCCTTTCATTTCAGCCTGAGGGACTTTATTATTTATCTTAGGGCATGTGTGCTAATGACAAATTCTCTTAGTTTTTGCTCATTTGTACTTCATTTTAAGGATAGTTTTCTGGCTATACAATTCTTTGTTGATAGTCCTCTTCTTTCAGCACTTTGAACATGTCATCCTGTTATTCCCTTCTGGTCATTGTAGTTCTTGATGAACAATCAGTCATTAATCTTGTTGAAGATTCTTTGCACATAACGAGTTGCTTCTCTCTTTCTGTTTTCAAGATTCTTTTTCTTTGGATTTCAATGGTTTAATTATGATATCTGTAGATATAGATATCTTTGAGTTTATTCTTAGAGTTCCTTGAGCTTCTTGGGTAGGTAGATTAGTGTTTTTAACCAAATTCATCAAATTTTTGGCCATTATTTCTTCTAATATTCTTTCTGCCCCTATCTTCTTTCCTGGGACTCCCATTATGAATCTGCTTGTAAAGTTGATAGTCTCCATAGGTCTCTGAGACTCTGCTCAGTTTTCTTCATCTTTTTTTCTTTATGTTCCTTAAACTAGATAATCTCAGTTTACCTGTTTTCAAGTATGCTGATTCCTTTTTTGTTTGATATAGTCTGCTGTTGAGCCCCTCTAGTGAATACACACACACACTCTCTCTCTCTCTCTCTCTCTCTACATCTTTATTGATATTATCCATTTGGTGATAACCTGCTCTGTACTTTCTTTTAGCTCTTTTCACATGTTTTCCTTTAGTTATTGGACCATATTTTAAACATCTGATTTAAAGTCTTCATATAGTAAGACTAAAGTCTGGGCTTGCTCAGGGAAAGTTTGCATTGGCTGCTTTTTTTTTTTTTTTTAACTATCTATAAGCCATACTTTATTTTTCTTTACATACCTTGCAACTTTTAAATGAAAAATAAACATCTTAAATAATATAGCAACTCTGGAAATGATTCTCATCCCTTACCAGGGTTTGTTGTGATTGCTGTTTGTTGTTGTTGTTAGTTGTTTGTATAGTGTATTTTATAAACTAATTTGTAAAGCTTCTATTCTTTGCCATTGTGGCCACTAAAGTTAAAAGTCTCTGTCCAGTTACCTTAGTAATCAGTTAATGATTAGAGATTTTCTTAAGTACCTGAAACCAATAAGTTTCCTGATGCTTGCAAAGAGTCTCTGTGTACATGTTGGGGCACACCATAAACAGTTAGGTGATAGATGAGAACTCTGCCTTAGCCTTCACTTTCTGCTAATACAGAGACTCAAGGTTAGTCTGAGGTGAGAGCTTAGGGTATTTTTAGATATTTTCAGGACATGTGCATAGCCTCAAGCATGAACAAAGCCTTACTTATGTGGAGAGCCTTCTAGATTCCTAGGAATATGTCAAAGCTTTTAAAGTCCCCTATGATCATCTCATCCCCTAGCTTTTTCTTTAAAGGTTTTGGCTAGCCTACTGTTTACTCCAACTGTTACCCACTGCCTCAGGCAAGTGTGATGTTAAGCAATTGCCTCTGATTTTTTTATTTTTATTTTTTAAGAAGCTGAGTCTCTCTATGTTGCCCAGGCTGGCTTTGAATTTCTGAGCTCAAGAAATCCTCTTATATCAGCCTCCTGAATAGCTGGGACTACAGGTGTGCACCACTGCACTTACTTTCCTCTGATTGTTTTTGACAAACATCTTTGAGAAAAGGCTATTTGCACTGTGGAAGCACCAAGATGAATCACATGAAGACAGTTTGGCAAAGGAGGCCTTCCAGGCAGCCGCTAGACTGACCAATAATGACAATTCCTTGGGAATGGGGCTTTGAAGAAACTCCAACACTATTCTTCCCCCTCTAGTGGTTGCCAGGTTACTGGTTTTCATTATGACTGCAGACTGTTGGTTTCTAAGGCTACTACAGAGCTGAGGATGAGGAATAAGAATAAAATGAAACTGTCACAAAGCCTACTATTCTTATCAAGAATCAGCACTCTTCAATAAATGCTCCTTGGATTGTTGGAAGCCTTTGGTTAATTTTTAGAGCTATGACAAAGCTGATTCTGATAATTTTTTTTGTGTGTTTTCATTGTTTTTATGGAGAAGATAATTTTCAGAGGCCTTTACTTCACCAATTTTGCTGATATCTCATCTCATTTTTTTTTCATTCTGCTTTTTAGACTGAATAATTTCTAGTGACCTAACTTCAAGTTCACTGACACTTTCTTCTACCATCTCCAATGTGTTGTTAAGCTCATCTAGTTAATTTTCCATTTCAGATATAATAATTTTCAATTTCAGAATGCCCACTTGGTTCTCTTTTACATTTTCTATTTCTCTGCTAAAGCTCCCCTCAACTATTCATTCATTATGCCACTCTTTACTTTTAAGTCCTTGAGCATTTTTATAATAGATACTTTAAAGTATTTTTCTGCAAAGTACTACATTTAGTCATCTTAGAGTCTATTTTTATTGCTTGATTTTTATTTTGATCATAGGTCACACTTTCCTATTTCTTTGAATGTCTAGTATTGTTTTTATAGTATAGTGGCCATTTTGGATGATATATTACAGATATTCTGGATTCTGTTATCCTTTTCTAAAGAGTATTGATTTCTGCCCTAGCAAGTAGGTAAAATTCTGGCTGGTTGCATTCACCTTGTGAAGGCATAGTTTTATACTTTTTAAGGAAAAAATGGTTTGAAGCTAGACCTTAGTCTTTGACTGAAGCCTTAGTCCTAGGGTACAGCTTTTCTCCTATGGTATCACCTTTGTGAGGTTTCAGTGTAAAGCCTGAAATGTTTGCCAGCGCCTTCTTTACTGCTGGGATTCTAAATGTGCTTTCCCTCTTGTGTTAACCAGTTGAAGTGTCTGCTCAGCTTCTTCTTCCTTTCAGCTGTTACATTCCTTCGTCCTTTCAGCTGCTACATTCCATCTTCCTTTCCACTGTTACTTTTGAAGGCTCCTTTGTAAATAACAGTTCAGGGATCAGCCAAGGTTTTGAGAGAATTTATATGCCAATTTAGGGGCTCCCTCATTTCTAGCTTCCTCCTTTCTGGGATTTCCTCCTTCAACTTTTAGCCACTCTGATAGTCCTAAACTTTGTGCTCTGACACATTAGGCCAGTAAGACTGAGGCTTTCTAGCAATCCCTTCTCATGGCGTCAAGTGATAATCTTCAGGGAAAAAAGGGGTTAAGGGTAATGTTACATATTATAGCACTATTATTTCAAGCAACAAATCCCTCCAGTTTCTGTATGATTTGTATTGCTCTATAGTGCCTTCATGTAGGTTTTTTTTTTTCATATTTTTACTAGGGTTTATAATTGTTATAAATGGAAAGGTTTGTCTACATTAAGCTACTCCATCATTCCTGAGATGAAAACCGGCCCTGTTAAATTATTCTTCACTTGAAAACTGACTTACAAATATAATGAAACTGCTATCAGTCTTATTTCCTATAAAACAGAATACATATTAGATTAAATGGGTAGGAGTTTCAGAACTATAATATAGTAGGTATCTTGGATCCAGGAGATTTTTCTTGAAGCTCTGTGTACATAGTAAGCATACTACTTTTAGATAACGTTATATTTATTTGAATGGGTGGTACAATGAAGTATGGTGGTATCCTGGGGGATACTACTGTGGAGAAGATGCCATGACTCAAATTCCCAAGTCACTCTGGTAGGTCACGGCTGGGATTCTCTTTGAAGAGTTATCATTATTAAAAGACCAAGAAATAATCTTGACTGAAAGAAAGAACCATATAGCATAGACCCTGAAGAAAGACTTGGAATGAGGTTCAAGTATGTTAGCATAAGAGTCACTCATGTCTACCACGAGCAACCAATATGGATTTTAATTGAACAAGTTGCCAAATATTGGACAACTTTTTTTTTCTGTGCCATCTCAAGGTTTGAAACAAATAATAGTGCTTAATAGTAAGTCAATTTTGAGTTAACTTGTTGACAAATTAAGAGGATTCCCCATCATATTTCTGTTTGGTAATATGTCATCTCCATTGGGTGGCCTTCTCTCAGTGTTATTTTCTGGTTTTCCTTCATTACAGTTATTAAACATGAGAATATGTATTTTTGTACTTGTTTGTTTAATTTTTTTAGTGCAATGTGAGGACAACAGTCCTTAAGCAAGACATCGATCATCATTTAAGATTAAATTTAGTCTGAATTAATCATATGAAGCCATACTTAAATGAAAGTATGTCCAATCTTTTAAACTGGATAATATAGACATTGTTTTTCTCCCATGCCTATTCAAATCGTCCCTGTACCCAGATTATTCAAGTCATTAAAACCTCTTTGGTATCTCTGATCTGTATACATTTAAAAAGTATTTTTAATATCCAGACTTTGTTAAAGCCCATTTAATCCAAGTAGCAAGTTTTGAGTACAGTCTATACTTTGCTGAAAATAATAGGGTAATTATCAATATTAAGAGCAGTGAACAATACCAGATTCTTTCATATATTATTTCACTTAATTTTAACCCTACGTTGAATTATTAATATTCCAATTTAATAGATGAGAAAAGTGTAGTTCAAAGAGATTAAGTGACTTGGGCAAAGTCACACAACTAATAAATGACCAAGTCCTATGACTGACTAGCTATCATTCCATTATACTACAATTCTCAGAGAGTTATTTGGAAGAGATCTTTAAACAGTAACAAACCAGGTGATGGAAAAACTTAATAATTTATTCCAGGTGCAATATACATATTTGTAAACATGCTATTCTGAGTCTCTCTCCAAAATATGAAGTAAAATAGATGGACATATATTTAAGTATGATTTAACTAAATTGGACTAAATTTAATCTTGAGCAATGGCCCATGTATTTACAAATGTTTCAGAATGTCAAGACACAAAAAGAATATTCATTTAAAGACATGAAGATCAAATTTTTAAACGTTTAATTTCCTTACAAAATGGCATTACTATATTCATCTTCTTCCTCTCTCACACCCTTCTTCAACCAGATACTCATCTACCATTACTCAAGCCACCACCTGTGTTGCTTAGCTCCACACTTAACCTTCCCACACTGTAAAAGACAATGGTTTTAGTGCATACAAGCTGACTGCAAATATTATACTGTTTCAAATCCAAAGTAATGTGTGAGATGGACATGAAAACTTCAAATTGTTTTTCCCCCTGCAGAACATACAGGACAAATGTGGTAAGCAGGGTCTATCTTGTTCTCTGATCACTAAGTTCAACAAAGAGGAAGTCCAAAGAGTGCAGCTGCTAATGGTAAAAGGAGCCCTTTACAAGAAAAAGGAAAGGAAAGGAAACGTCCTTCATGCATAAGAGTACAGTCATTTGGAGCAGAGGAAAAGAGTCTGGGCTACTACTCATGCTTCAGTTTTGGAGAAGTTTTTAGGTGAAGACTGATTCTGGACCAAAAAATCTTGAACATCCTAAGCTGACTCTGTTGTCCCTTTTCTTTGATTCTGACTTCCTACCCTCCAGCATGCTCCTGCTCAGCTAAATCATTACAGCTTTACCTGTTCTAATCCCAGACCTGGGCTCTGCCTTCTGCCTCACTCTTACCCATCCCATACTGACTCCTCTCCTTCCTAAGACAAAAAAAAAAAAAAAGACTTCTTCAAACCTACTCTTCCGGGGTAGATCTGCCTCCCACTACACTCTCACAAACTCAAGTTGAAGCTTCTGTCACAGATTCAGAGACTCTTCTCCCTTCGAGGGCATGGAATGTAGCCTGCGCCACCAGCCAGCTGAGTCTCTTCCTGTTTCGGATCCTCCTCTCAGGCCCGCATCTTCCCTGCATCTTCTCTCCTCCTGTGCCCGCTCAGACCATCCTCCAAATGTCCTCAATTCTCAGACGCATATCTCTGCCCCTTTCAGGCTCACGGCCCCTCAAAAGTCCTCTCCTCTCAGATCCACTGCTCTTTCTTCCTCAGATGCCTTTGATTCCCAGACCCACGGGCTCCTGGACAGCCCTCCCTCGTCAAACCTACACCCCTCACCTGGACCCGCCTCAGACCCACGCCCCCCTCAGACTACCTCCCCGCTCAGACCCACGCCCCCCTCAGAACACCTCCCTCCTCGGACCCACGCCTGCCTCAGACCACCTCCCCGCTCAGACCCACGCCCTCTTCGGCTCCCTCCTCTCTCAGACTCACGCCCCTCACCTGGATCCCCCTCAGATCACTTCTCCACTCAGACCACCTCCCCTGTCAGACCCACGCCCCTCACCTGGACTCGCCTCGCGGAGCCGATCTGCGTCTGCTGCACGAAGGGGTTTGGCACCGGCGGCGGGAAGAAGGACGCCTGACGGGGCACCATGGGCGGCCGTATCCCCACGTTCCCGACGCCGGCACCTGGCACTGTGGACGCCACGGCCGCCGCCTGGGCGCACCGGCTCATGGTCAAGCCGGGTGTGGAACCCGACCGAAGCGACCTACGCGGGCGGTGAAGCCAAAATTGAGCCGAAGCCCCACTAGAGTCCCAGCCTAGGACGGGGCTGGGGAGCCTCTGCGCAGGCGCCGAAGTTACCTAGACGCCGGCTGCCGCCGCCCCGCCCCTTCGGCTCTGACCGCCCCAGGCCCTGGCCACACCCCCTCAGGCATCTGGCCACACCCCCTTGGCAATATAGGCCGTCCCCTCGGAGAGCAATGCTTTTCCTTCAGAGCCAAGACCCTGAAGGGTACCCCAGGATCCCTAACGAACCACAGCGAGACACTAGGCAGAGTTTCCTGCTTTAGGGTCAGGCAGACCTGGATTTTCAATCCCTTTTACTGGGCCTGTGACAGTTGGCCAAATCACTGTCTCCATGAACCTCAGTTATCTTCCGTAAAATGGAGATAAATGTATTCTCAGATAATCAGAACCTGATTCCAGTAATGCCAGGAGCAAGCACTTCCCCTGGACTGTTCCATTAAGTGAACTAATATTAATACACCCATGATGGCACTAGGAGTGGAATTTGTCTCACTCAAAACATAATGGACTGACAGGAGAGAGATGGTTCTCCAGAGGAAAACTGAACTGCTATTTCTAGAAAAGGCAAAAATGACAGTTGCCCTCCATGCTAGATGAGGAACCTGACCCAGAAAAGGGAAATGTCTTGGGCTGTGACTCCATTTCACACTGAGGAAGTTCAAGGCCTGTTTCGACCTATCTGGGTCTTTGTTGGGGTGGGAGGGCAGGGGTTGTTGTTCCATTACCTGAGGCCAGTTGATCAAGCCCTGAGTGGCTGAGAGTTAAAGGAAAGAGATGATAATCAACTCATTCCTACTGATTAACTCTGCTTACAGCAGGCAGTCAGGCCAGGATAAAATCTGAGCCCTGGGCTTCTCCAAACATACCCTCTGAATCTCAGAATCTTCCAGCCCTACCACATAGATGTGTGGCCTTGAGTCAGTCACTTAACCTGAGTTTGCTTCCTTGTCTAGGAATGGGAGATTCATTCTAACCCCATAGAACTGTAGTAAGGATTAAATAAAATAATGCATGTGAAGTGTTCATAGAGGAACACTGAAGAAATGGTATGTTTTAAGCATTATCATGTCATGGAGTCACTGAATTTTCTCTCGATATAACAGGGAACATTAATAACAGTGTATTATAGCCATGATGGAAGATTCCCCAGTCTAGGGAATCTTCAAGTTGAGACTGGCAGACCCTTGAGGCTCTTTAGCCAGACACCTGCACAGAAGGATGTCTTTCCAACTATCAACAACCTAAGCCAGGCTACGGGTGGTGGCTTATGCCTGTAATCCTAGCACTTTGGGGGCTGAGAGGGTGGATCCCTTGAGTCCAGGAGTTCGAGACCAGCCTGGGCAACAAAGTGAGATCTCCGTCTCTAAAAAAAAAAGAAAAAAAGAAAGAAAAAATTAGCAGGCCGTGCTGTTGCAGGACTGCAGTCCCAGCTATTCAGGAGGCTGAGGTGGGAGGAAAACTTGAGCCCAGAAGATAGACGCTGCAGTGAGCTATGATCGTGCCATTGCACTCTAGCCTGGGTGACAGAGCAAGACACTGTCTCAAAAAAGCAAAACAAAATAAAACAAAAAGAATCTGAGCTAGGGGGCAGGCCATGGGAGGATAAATGATGAAAAAGATGACATCAGGACCACCGAGGAGGTCACCTGTAGACTTCACTCCTTACCCACCTCCCTCACCAGGCCCATCAGCAGAAGCCAGAAGCAATATACGAATCTGACTATCAGAGCCAGAAAGGGCCTCAGAAAAACCCCAGGCTTTAAATTTCTGTTTGGCAGTAGCTCCAGAATTTCTATATAGGAGATTAGAGGTGGGTAGACTGGTAGGAAGGAGTAAGGAGCTTATCCATTAATACCAGCTGTGTTTAGAAGCAAGCACATTATTTCTCCCCTAGCTGTGTTTACCCAGGGTGGTTTTGAGGGTGGTGGAGGGTGGCAGGAGTGGTTTTGAGGGTGGTGGATATTCTAGTTTGAGGGCTAAAGTTCCTCTGCTAGGCTATCCTTTGGCTTTGCAGGTCCCTAATAGCTATGAGACCCTGGAAAAATCACTTCTCTTGAGCCATCGGTCTCTTCATCAATACGATTCAACCAATAATGGCCTTTCTCTATTTAGGGGGTAGGAAAGGTTAAATTAAGTGATGCTTGAGAAGTGCTTCGCACAGAGAAAGCATGTTAATCGAAGGGGATATTATCGTTGCTGTTCATTGTTATTAGTCGTAGCAGTAGAACTGAAATGATTGCTAGTGAAGAAACTGAGACTTATGGAGGAAGCAAAACTTGAACAGACCCCACAATAAAGCAACAGAATTGCTGTTTCTTCGGGGCTCTTTCAACAGGACAGAGGGACTAGGGCTTATTCTCCCTGAAATTCTCTTGCTGTTTACTTTGGAAGCGCTGACCTTTCCAGCAGACATCATCACCTGTTGTTCCCTGTGGGGACCAGAGACTTGGACTTCTTAAGTTTCCGCTTCTGGCTGGGTCTGTGGCCCTTGTCTAGGCTCTGCTAAAACAGATGGCAAACACAGCCACTCAACTGGTGTCTTTATTCATACTTGTTGACATTTCCCATGGGGAACGGTTGAAGGGAGGGGTGGGGAGGGCTGAACGGGAAGCCACCGCCTGGTTTTCCTCCAGCCAGTGGAGGAAGAAGGGACATGCTAAATAGAGTGAACAGGGGAACCATCACTATGTGGGCTGAGATGTACCATGCAGTGACTTCAGACAACCTGAGTCCTTCTGTCAGGAAATGCAATTTCTCAGTGGAAAAAAAAAAAACGGAAACAAGACCAAAAGAAAACAAAGTGCAGAGAAAGCAAACTGCTAATGTAAGAAACGTTCTAAGGCAGCCAGCAGTGAAAGGCCAGGGGTCTGGAGTGGCCACCTGGCCATGCCCCCATCCCACTGCCCTATTCCAAGCTGTTGGGCCACGAGTGCCCCCTTGAGACAGTCTCTGTTGGCTCCGAGGGTGCTGTGAGCCACAGAAGGTTGTGGAGGGAGAAGAGTCTGAAGTGTGGCAGCACCAGGGCAGCCCAAAGCAGGGCTGCATTGAAAATATCAAAGTATCTCGTTAGGGGTGGCTCTGAGGGTTGGTGGGAGTGAAGGGGTAAGGGGTGCCTGGGAGGGGTACAATCAGCACCTATCCTTGGGCACAGGGAGGAGCCACACTCTGGAATCTTAAATTACCAGGTAGGAGCGAGAATGCTGATTAGCTGTCGAGCTGAAGGCACAGCTGCCAGGCCCCTCCGGGTCCTTCTCTAGTGCTCCAGGCCCAGTGTATGGAAGGCAGTGGAGAGGAAGGGCCTGTGGGAGCTGGGACCAGCTCAGCAGCCTAGCCAGTCGGATTTGATGCTTCCGAACTTCACGCTCTTCAGACTTTGGTTCTCCAGCTTCAGGTAATAGGCACCCTTGAAGAAGTAGCTGTGACCTGGGACAGAGAAAGAACAGCCTGTGACCACCTTATCCTGACATTCTGGCACAAAGAAGCTTCCTGGGAGCTTTGAATTTCTGCCTGGCATAGGAAAGAAGATTTTAAACCAGAAGAGAGCTGTGAAAGGCTGAGGCAGGGTGATTGCTTGAGCCCAGGAGTTCAAGACCAGCCTGGGCAGCATAGAGAGACCCCTGTCTATACCAAAAAAAAAAAAAAAAAAAAATTTAAAATTAGCTGGGTATAGTGGTGCATTCCTACAGTCCAAGCTACTTGGGAGGCTGAGGTGGGAGGGTTGTTTAAGCTCAAGAGTTGGAGGCTGCAGTGAGCTATGACTGTGCCTCTAGCTTGGCGACAGAGCAAGACCTTGTCTCTAAAAAAAAAATTTTTTTGACTGTTTCAACCTGAGCTGAATGAAGAAAAGAAAACAAAAACGAAAACAAAACACAACAAAAACCCAGAAGAGCCCCCACTGGGACTGGAAGAAGGGAAATGGCTATGAAATAAGCTCTCTTATTCCCTGCTTGCTCATCTCTAAGATGAGGATAAAGATATCAACCTCCTAGTGCTTGCAGTGAGGATTTAATCAGATAGCATATGCTATTATTAAAAACAATAACCCTACTTAACACAAGCGTCAAACTAAGCACTTTCCATATACCAGAGGTGGCAAAACAGGATATGTCCAGTCCTATCAGGCCCACAGATGGGTTTTATTTGGCTCTCACAAGTTTTTTTGTTTTGTTTCATCTTTAAATCTGAATAACTTGCCAACATGTAAACATCCAGAAAAGTCACATAAAAATATAGATTTCTGGCTTCTTTTAAAAACATCTAGAATATCTAATATAGAATATCTAACACCACCAGGCCCCCCATTCTTGTTTTTTTATTTTTGGAGACTGGGTGTTGCTCTGTCGTCCAGGCTGAAGTGTAGTGGCATGAACACAGCTTGCTGCAGGCTCAAACTCCTGGGCTCAAGCAATCCTCTCTGCTTGGCCTCCCCAGTAGCTTGCACTACAGGAGTGTGTCGTCATGTGTAGCTAAAGTTTTTCAAAAATTTTTTTTGTAGAGATAGAGTCTTACTATGTTGCCCGTGCTGGTCTCAAGCAATCCTCCTGCCTTGGCCTCCCAGAGTGCTGGGATTACAGGTGTGAACCACAGCACCCGGCCGAGGCCCCTCATCTTGTCCACCAATAATTATCAGAAGGTGAGAAGCAACTGTCTCCTGTAAATGAGGCATGTGCTCTCTGATTCAACACGGATGTCACCATTCCCCACTGTGTGCCCTGCCTGCTTTACTCATTTGTACTACCTGCCTGGCCCATGGAGCTGTTGAAATTTGTGACTCCTGACACACACAATCTCATTTACTATTAAAATGCTAGTACATAGTAGGTACTCAATAGATGTTTATTCTTGAAGATAATCTCTAATTTAGCATCTGACTGTACATTGCTTTTTCTTGGACATGTAAGACCTTCAGCTACTGTAGGTCAGGGCCCTGTGCTTAGCATACAGTAGGTGCTCAAAAACAAATTCTGTGGAATTTAGTTACAATCTCCTCTAAAAAAGCCAAACTGGACCCATTTCCAGGACTCTAGAGAGCTCACAGATGCTTTCTCAAGAGTATGATTTTTGAACTCTAAATTCTATCCCTCGCTGTTACTGGTTGTGTTTTAATCAGCAAAGGGCCAGGGGCAAACTGGTTGAGTGGGAGATCTTTGCCACATGAGCAACAGAGCATGACAAAGTTTGCCTTGTCTCAAATGGAGCCATCCTTCTGCTAATGGGAGGTGGTCACCAGCCTCCTGCAAAACCCAAAAGGGCCTGCATCAAACCCCAGAATGAATTCATGGCATGCAGCCCATGTTCCTTCCCCCTCCACCAGCCCAGGCCTTACACCCTCCTCTGCCCTGGCTCCAGGCCCTGCAGCTGTGAGAAGCCTTTCTGGGTCTTACTGCCTGGAGCCAGGCCAAGGAGCAGAGGTTAGGGATCTGGTTGCCTTCCCAGCACTGGAATGAAGGAGTTGATTTGTTTTCCAGGGCGCCGCCTGCCTGCCTGCCCTGCACAATGAAGAAGTGTGTGTTTACAAGGAGCTGGGCCCTGACTAGGGGTGGAAAGTCCTAGAAAGCGGAGACAGTCCTGGGTGGCTCACCGCTACCCTGCAGGTCCACGACGGCATCTAGGTTATCCGGGATGGCATTCCAGGCATCCGCGATGAGCTTGGGGAAGCCAGGATCCATTTTCTTCTTCACTTCATTGTATCTGTAAAGAAACAGACACAGTGAACCAGCAGGGCCTCTCTAAAGGCCACTTCTCTCCTGCCTGGATGGGCGCACACAGCAGATGGCTCCTGGATAGGGCCTGGGAAACCGGACCTAGCCCTTCAGGGAAGCAGCCAGCTGCAGTGGAAAGGCATGGAATCAGACCTGAGTCTGAGCCCCAAATCTGCTACTTTTAATTATATATAACTTTGGAAGATCCCATAAAAATAATCTCTGACATTTATATGGCACTTACTACATGGCAGTGTGTTAACCATTTTCTATACAGCCTCAGTTTTACCAGCTGTAAAATGGGGTTGTGTCTACTTTAGCATATTTAATTTAATGAATGCATTAAAAAAACAGCACATGCAGAGCCTCTATCCCCTTATCTCATAAATATTTAGTAGATATTTAAGAAATCTTAGCTCCCTTACAAACAAATCTCTGCTGTAATCTGAGGAGCACTAAACTAGAAGCCCAGGGATGGGAACCTGCCCCATCATTCTTTTACTTTGTGGCTTGGAAAAATTGCTGCTTCTACATCTGTCAAGGGAAGATGACAATCTCTTCCCTGGAAGATAGTCATGGCTGGGGCAGTGAGGTTACAATGCAAGGTGCTATGTGTGAGTCCAAGGCCTGTTAGTCACAGGGTGGACCACATGTCACCTCAGTTCCGGCCTTTAATTCAGGTAAATACCACGGCTGATATGTTCTTCTCCCTGGCTAACAACACTTCTGTTTTTTAAGATGTTTGGAGAACTTTTTAAATGCCCCTGTCATGCTGATTCCTTTGCTTCTCCACTTCATTATTCCGTAAATATTTACTGAGCTACCACTCTGGGAGCTATGGATACCCCAGTAAACAAGATCAAGTCTTGCCCAAGCGGAGCTGTTTCTAGATGGATGTGTTTGAATCCCATCCTGGTAGCAGCCACCCTTTGCTCCACAGCGCCTCCTAGCCGGCTCTCTTCCTCTCTGCAGCCAGCCTTGACCACCTTCACCCTGGACCCCAATAGCACCCTGGACCCCAACAGCAGCTGCCTTCTAGAGTGGCCTTCTCCCTCAGCCATCACCCCCAAGAAGTGCCAAAAAAGCCTTTCTTAATCCCAGCTGCAGCTTAAGACTCATTCTTACAAAACCTGGCATGCTTCCTCATGCCCTGGGACACCAAAACCAAGTTGCCTAGCTCAAAATCCCAACACTCCCATCCGAGCCACCTCCACTGAGCCCTCGAACTACATTTCCTAGCATTAGGATGGTTTGGAGATATGTGTCCCATGCTTGAACTGGCCCTCATTTCTTTCTCATTCTACCCACAGAAGGTGGGGATGGCAGAAGTCAAGCCCATTTTCCAGATGAGAAAACTAAGGCTCAGATAATTATTTTGCTTCCAAGTTCTTTTCATCCAGAAAGAATACAAGCACTGTGGTATCAGAAGATGTTCTCTCTGAAGGGGACTGTATCTCTTCACTTTCCCCTCTGTCCCCATCAGCTCTTTGAACAGTGGTTTCCACTCACTGATGTACACTGGTTATAAAGGTTTCTCTGTAACACTCTGGTACTTCTCTGCAGCTGTAGAAGTTGCCATGTGGAGCAGGTATTAAGAACAGACATTTGTGTCCCAGCTTTTCCTTGAGCCACTTCAGCCTCAGTTTCCACACTTGGGAAAAGGAGCTAATAACAGTATCTACCTTAACTGAGAAATACGTGACACGCATAGCCTCCGGCTGGGCTCTGGTAGAGGTCCCATATTGAAGGCCTTCATTATCTTATTCAAATATATTTATGTAATTTTTCCTCATTCTACTATAAACTACATGAGGGCAGGGTGTGATGATTTCTTGACCCTGTCTCTCCAGCACCTAGCTAAGTGTCTGGCACACAGCAGATGTTGAACATATACTTGTGGCTTGGAAGCTTCTACAAGCAGGTGCTCAGCTCTTCTTGGCATGCTAAAGACAGCTGCACGGTCTCTGTCACTCTGGAGGTCTCTTTCCTTCTCTAGCAAAGATGCCTCTGAGGCCTCTGCAGACTGTGGCGGGGGCCAGTGTCACAAGCTCATTTACCACTTCTCTTGGAAGAGAGATCCGCCTCCTTTGGAAGCCAGCCCAAAGCTTCTGATAGGCCCTTCAACTCTGTTCCTTTTCAGGAAGTCTGAGGGTGGTTCCTCTGTAGAGCAGGCTGTCTGTCCTGCCTCTGGCTTTGGGAGGTGGACTTGTGTGGAAAAGGACTGGGAGGCAAATAACTCTGCCTGGAAACCCAGCAAGGCACTGCCACAACTTGCATGCCTCTGTGTGTGTGTGTGTGTGTGTGTGCGCATGTGCGCACATGTGCACATACAATCATGTTCCTATATGCTAGGAACAGTTCTGTTTTTGCATGTTTACATAGATACAGTGCATGGGAAAGTGATTTAAAAAGTCCTTCCACACCATAATTCAAAAACATCAGGGCTTTAGGATTCTAAGATTCACGTTTCTGTGGTTCCGTGCCTCTCACCGGCCACAATTCTAAGACTTGGAGATTCAGGGCTCCTACAATGCTGAGATGCCATTCGCAGTACGTGTGTGTATGCGTGTGTGTGTCTGCGAGTGTCTGGAGCCTGTGGGTGGAAAGCCCGCTCTGCAGTTTCCGGCCTGACTGTTTTCTTTCTTGAGGCTTGAGATATCAATCAGCTTAGGTTGCTAAGTGTCTTAGCAATATGTCTGGAATTCCACCCTGACATGGGCAGGCCTAGGTTATAAAGAGCTTCTGAATGCAGGGCAGCTGGGGGGCAGGGTAGTTGGGAGGACGGAAGGGGGAAAAGACAAAGGCCTTGGGAAGTAAGTGGGATTGCTTTGGGGATGGCAGACAAAGGCCTCAGGGAGTGCCCTCTAAAGTTCTTGGATAAGGGCCAGAAGCAGTGGCAGCCACAGAAGGAATGTGGGGATACCAGGACGGAGGGGATGGAAAGACACCCCACAAGTCTTTGTGCCCCAATCACTCTTTCTCCACTAATCAAGTGGCCGGGCAGGTATAGTGAAGGGGGCATCAGTTAGAATACAGGAGAAGTAGCTATAAGCCTGGCTTTGTGCAAACACACATATCTCAATAGCTTGGACAAGTTATTTAATTTGTTTTGATCTTTTGTTTCTTTTTCTACAAAGTGTGAAGAATTACAGTCAAACTCCTGACGTTTGGGCTAACTCTCACCAGCCACTCCTGGATATTGGGATCCCTGGTCATGACCATGGCCTCGCAGAACTGGACCCTTCCCTGTAGATAGCCTGGAGCACAGAACCACCTTCTTCCAAACTGATCCCCTGCCAGCCTATACCCAGAGCCACTGAGCTGGCTGTGGGCTATGCCACAGGGTGCCTGCTCCTTCCAAGGGGTCTGATTTGGATGCTGGTGTCTGTGGATGGGTGATGTAGCCCTATCTCTAAGTCTTCTTCATATTTTGCCCTCTGCCATCATGTTCCCTATCTCTTCAAACCCCACTTCCAAGGTATAGACGAGTAGTGAAGACGAACATGTTTTCCCAGGAGACAGAATGCCAGGCTTCGAATCCCAACCTGTCCCTACTTGGCTATATGACTCTAAGCTGGTTACCTAATCTTTCTTTGCTTTTTTTTTTTTTTTTTTTTTTTTTTGAGACAGAGTCTCAGTCTCTTGCCCAGGCTGGAGTGCAATGGCATGATCTCGGTTCACTGCAACCTTTGTCTTCTGGATTCACGGGATTCCCCTGCCTCAGCCTCCCGAGTGGCTGGGATTTCAGGCATGCACCACCACGCCCAGCTAATTTTTTGTATTTTTAGTAGACACGGGGTTTCACCATGTTGGCCAGGCTGGTCTGGAACTCCTGATCTCAAGTGTTCCACCCATCTCAGCCTCCCCAAGTGCTGGGATTACAGGCATGGGCCACTGCGCCCAGCCACGGTTGCCTAACCTTCCTGAACCCAAGTTTCCTCATCTGTAAAATGGGAGAAATAATAATTGCCACCTCATAGAGCCCTTGGGACAGTCTCTGGCACATAGTGTCAGTGGGAGCAGTTATTATCTTTTTTCTTTATTATCCCTTTCTTCAGTGAGTCACTTCAAAATGTGGGGCTCCAGACCAGACACAGGCCAATCAAAAGAATCCTGCAAAGGGACCAGGCGCGGTGGCTCACACCTGTAATCCCAGCACTTTAGGAGGCCAAGGCAGGTGGATCAGAAGGTCAGGAGATCGAGACCATCCTGACCAACATGGTAAAACCCTGTCTCTACTAAAACACAAAAAACTAGCCAGATGTGGTGGCACGCGCCTGTAGTCCCAGCTACTCAGGAGGCTGAGGAAAGAGAATCGCTTGAACCTGGGAGGCAGAGGTTGCCATAAGCCAAGATTGAGCCACTGCACTCCAGCCTGGCGACAGAGTAAGACTCTGTCTCCAAAAAAAAAAAAAAAAAAGAATTATACAAAGGGAAAGGGTATTCCAACCAGAATTACATCAGCAGCGTGTACAAGAATGGTTCACCTTTGGCAACATCTCAGAGGGGCTAGTGACCAAAGAGGTGAGAGACCAGAGAGAGGGCATCCAGGGCCCACTGACCTCTGAACTCGACCCAGGAGGCTTGAAGCCTCAATGTGGCTTCTCTGTTTCCTGCAGCCAGCTGTGCTGCTGTCCTACCCACGACCCTCCCTTACCTCCAGAATTTGTCTCCAGCAAAAATGTATGTCTTCTTGTTCTTGCTCCAGTTAAAGGCAGCATCCACTCGCTGGACATCAGGGGGCAGTCCCAAACTGGTCAGCGGCTTCGGATGCCCTCGCTCCAGGGTGCTGGCTGAGTAGATCCAGTATTCATTCCCTGGGGTGGAAGCAAAGAGTGTGTTGGCTGGTGCTGACATGCCCTAGGCCAGCCTGTTCCACCCATCAACTGCCTGTCAGTAGGCCCCGCTGTGGCCATTCCCAACAGAGTACAGCTTCCCGCTCACTCCTGGCTGCAGTGCCCAGAGTCAGGGCTCACGCAGAGGACTTTGGAAGTCAACTACAGGAGGTGCCTGGCCAAGAACGTGAGTTGGGGAATAAATCCAGCTCACACTCTGCTCACCAAGTCTTGCACTCTAAGGGCCGTGCCTGCCATGAAGAGGTACCTTTTGCTAATTTGCAAAAAGATATCCTAGGAGCAAGCAGTTGTCCTGGCCAGGACCCATGATTACAGCGGGGTGAAGGATATGCAACCCAGGTGGTGGGGACAATAATTACCCACAGTCTTGGCTGAGCCTTTATCTTCTCTAGGATCCCACCTCAGACCAGGGCAGGGACCTCCTAAGTCTTTCTTTACTCTTTCATAGCAGCCCAGCTGTCTGTCTCCCTGAGCCGTTTGTGAGCAACGTGAGGGCAGAGACTGTATCCCCAGGGTCTGGCAAAGGCCAGCACATGGAAATGCTCCAATAAACGTTAAAGGAGCAGGGCTTCCCAAACCTCAGCCATACAGACCTCACCTTGATGATTTCCACCACTTCTAGAGGCTCCTTGTACTATTATTTACTTAACATTCTGCTTTCAGTGAATTCATTTTGAAATCTCTAAAAACAAGTTTATTAAAAAATGTTTTTTGACTATCGAAATATCAGTGACTGAGTAATCCTTTTCTGTCCTGATTTGGAGCTCCACCCTATTATAACTAACTACCCCTGTTAAAATAAATTTATGTTTAAATGTAAAAATAAAAACAAGTCTTTAAAAAAAAATTCTAACTAAAACTGCTACCTGCCAAAGGCTGTAGCACTACAAAGGTGTTAGAGACACACCAGCACTAAACTGAGACTTTTTTTCTTCTAGAAAAGAAACGAAAAGGATTGAAAAGAATTAAGGGAAAATGAAAATTGTACTCTGTGGGTTAATGCTATCTGAGGTCAGGTGTTAGAACCAGTCTCCCAGATGATTGCACGCTTTGGGAAATAATGTTGAAAGAATGAATCCATAAAGGAGAGGGAGTGCCCACGGGTGCACAGGAACTGTGGTTCGGGAGGGGGAGTGAGCCTGGACCACGCAGGAGCCCCGGCGCAGAGCCCTGTGGAGCTGAGGGCCAAGAAAGGATGCTTCCCACACACCTGCAAAGAACACAGTCTTCTCTTCCTGTGGGGCCTCGTATACCGCATCAATCTTTTCCGGGAGGTCAGGCCAGAATGTGGCCACCAGCAGGGGCCCTGTGGGCTTGTCACGTGGTGTCACAGTCCGCCAAATGAACCTGGGGGAAGGGCAGGGGGACACAGGAAACCATATCTTCAGTCACCCTGCAGCTCGAACCACACACCCCCCTCCCCAAACCCACCCAGAAATATTCCAGAGATGATTCCATGATGGGAGTGGGAGGCAAGATTAAAGGAAGGTTGGAGAAGAACTGGAGAACAGGCAGAGCTTCTGTCTGCAATCTGCCAGAGCTGAGAAACATCCGCTAACCTTGTTCTCTCCCTCTACCTCCTCCAAGAAGCCTTCCCTGACCGCCTCTGTCCATACTGTATTTCCCCTCCTCTAAGCCTCTCAAAATCAACAACTCTGAGTGCCTGGAACAGTAGTGTCTGTTTGTCTTCTCTCTCCTATTTGATTAGAAGTCAATAGGGGCAGGAGCTGATGACATTCAAGTATTTCCTGAATTAAAATGAAATGAATTTGTGTACTTTGTCAAGAGTAGGAGTTGTCATTTATTGAGGTCCTACTAAGTTCCATGCACTTTATGTGTCTTGTAATTTAATCTTCATAATCTTAAAAGACAGCAGGCACTCTGGATGGTCTACCTAGCATTAATTATCTATTTCCCCACCATCCTTCCTCATAAAACTCCACATTTATGATCCAGCTTTCACTCCCTGGACCCTGTGTCCCCAACCCCTATTCTAGTAGTAGATACTGATTGGTCCAAGCCACTGGTTCTCAAAGTTCAGTCTCCCGTCACCTGAGAACTCATTAGAAATGCAAATGATTGAGTCCTTCCAGAGACCTACAGATAAGAATCTCTGGGCTTGGAGCCCAGAATCAGTGTTTTAACAAGGCTTCTAGATGATTCTAATGCATGTAAAAGTTTAAGAACTACTGGTCTAAGGCAGAGTTTAGCATTCCCTGGCATTGTTACTGATTCAGCAGTTGCCATATGACTTACAGTGTCATAAGACGGAACACATTGACTTGTATTTCACATGTAGGGGTCTCTGTGTGTGTATCTGTGGGTGTCACTTTCTCTCTCACTTGCTGGGAGAGGGCAGGGATTAGAGCCCCAGCTGCCACTAGGAGTCTTCTTGTGACAATGAGGAGGAACCAGTGTTAGGATGAAGTCAGTGCAGAAGCTGGCAGGACAAAGATATCAAGTCACTGACCCTCTCTCTGCCCCTACAGGCAGCTCTACCCTGGACTTTGTATGATATGAAAGCAATTTCTCTCTACTGTTTAGGCTGGATTGAGTTTGCAGAGGGATCATCTCCGTTATTTGCAGCAAAACATCCTAACATGGGAAGGTGTCACAATTTTTGTTTGGTAAATGAAGCTAGAGAGGTTAAAATTCAAATTACTTAGTTATTACTACATCAACAACTAAGTAAATGAGGTATTACTAAGGTTCAAATCCAGATCTGACTCCAAAATCTGAGTTTAATCACCCTGCAATACTGTCCTTCATGACCCCCACCCTCAACACTGCCTAGCAACAATTTTTGCTTGTGGTTGATGCTTAATATTTACTGGTTAATCAAATAAGCCCATTAAACATTCATCAAGTTCCTTTTGAAAGAAACTGTGATGTAGCAGGCCAGGGGTGGCTCCATCCTGGGTCTAGACTCTGCATCCTTTCCTAGGCCCCACGTATCTGAGATCTGTGCACGTGATCAGGGCTGTCGTAGTGGGAAGAACTCCAGATGAAGGATGATGCCAGATCCTTACAGTGAAGACTGCAGAGTAGCACTGACATCTGCTGTTATGTACCCTGGTTTGGGGATTTGAAGCCTGATGGGACCTGATTTCTCTGCATTCTAAGTCTTGTCTCTTATTGCATTCTTGCCATCTCCCCACTGGTCAGCAGACTCTGTGAAGGGCAGGGCATTTGCACCCCAGAATCTGGCCCAGTGCCTAGAGTAGAGGAAACCCTTCCTGAAAGTTTGTGGAACATCTTCTAGCCTCACCAGACTCTCCCAGGCTAACCCAGAAACTTCACATCTCTATGGTTTGGCTCTGCAGGTCCCTCTGTCGCAAAGATCCTCCTAACTTGTCACCCCCATCAGATTCTTGCTTCTCCTTTAAAGGCTCTGCTCAAATGCTGCCACATCTGCGAAACCTTCCTTGACTGTGATGTACCCACAAAAGCACCTAATGTCTCTGTGATCACTTTTCTTTCATCCTGCCATGTCCGGTCTCTATGCCTGTTTCTCAAACTGGACTTGTGATGCACAAACTTTAATGTGCATCAGAATCACCAGGGGAATTTGCTAAAATGCAGATTTCTGGTGCCTATCCCCAGAGATTCAGGTCAGGAGGGTCTAAAGCTGGAGCAGAAACTCACCGTTTAGCACACTCTAGGTGGCTCTGTTTTAGGAAGCTCATTCGCCTGTTTTTGAGAACAATGATCTAGATATTAAGCAGTCCCCCACCCCACTGCCCCAATAACATCATTCTTCCTCCTCCAGCTATTAAAATCTAGCAAAGTATATGGCACAGTAGATGCCAAATAACTGTCAATAATAATAGCTAATATGAATACTCTGTGTCTCTGTGTCAGGCATTGCCTTTGTTCTCAGCACTAAGTTCATCTAATCCTTACAACAGCCCTATGAGATATGTTGGAATATGAGCCCCATTTTATAAATGAGGAAACCAAGGCACAAAGAAGATACTTAATTAACTTGCCTATGATTATATAACCAGTAAGTGGCAGGTACAAAATTCTAACCCAGACAATCTGGCTTCAGAGTCCATTTTCTCAACTACTACACTCTATGAATGAATGAATGAATGGAGAATAATGAATAATGGATGGCTGAATCATAAATAATGGATAATAGCTGGATGGCTGGCTGGATAATGGATGGAAAGATATGGGTATGGATGGATGGATGGATGGGTAGATGGATGGATGATAGAAGATTTTAATGAGTCCTAGACACTGCCTGCCATTCTCCAGGGAACTAGGGCATCAGGGTAAACCTCAGCCTTTAGTCCATTGAGTGGTGATCTTTATCTACAGAAGATACCACCTCTTTCTACCCTGCAGTCACTCATCACCCATACACAGAGCAATTTGGCCAACTGAGGTCAATGCCATTCTAGAAGAAGGCCTGTGGTAGACTGAATTATTGTTCCCAATTCTTCCCTCCATTCCTATTTTAGAATTATGCATTCCTGTGCATTTCCATGTGACTCTGTAGTACCACCCTCTAGATGAGGTGTTGGGATTGGCCATGTGGTTTATTTCAGGCAGTGGAATATTCTCAGACAAGACGTGAGTGAACGCTTTAAATGTGCTTGTGTAGTTCAGTTTGACCTCTTGCACCCTGTCATCTGCCATGAGTAGCTGCTAATCCCATGAGAACAACAGGCAGAGCGTACCTGAACCCAACTTGTGGCTGGAAGCCAAGACACCTAGTAGACCCCTAGACTATGAGAGAACAAACAATATGCTTGGGTGCAAATCCACTGAAATCTGGAGGTTGTCTGGCACACAGCAGAAACTGCCAAATACAGGTCATTCTGTGAAGCACTTGGTGGGTTCTTCAGCAAAGACTGATGGAAAAGAATAATGGTATAAGAGCAGAGGACAGGAGACAAGGAGGACAAGGAGCAAGCTCCTGCACTCACCGGTCCTTGAAGAAGAAGATCTCACCACGGATCTGAGCGATGCCATCAAAGACAATGTCCTGTGTGCAGATCTCAGGAGTGACAGGTCCCAGTGTGGGGGTGGGGCCGGTGCCAACGTCAATGTCAGGAGAGACCCCTGGGGAAAGCACCTGACCTTAGAATCTCCACAGCTGCAAAGGTTCTCCCCACCAGGCTGAGCCCCCCGGGGTGCCCAGCCAGCCTGCTAAGCGTCAGAAGAAATAGTCTTCTGGCCTTAGTGTAAGCTCCTTAAGATAACAAGAAGTTGCCTAGACTTGGGGCGTCCGGGCCCCTTTGAACTTTACATATGCTTTTTACTGACACCACCCAAATCAGTCCTCTCTATATCCCTGGGAGTGGGGTATCATTATTGCACTATTTCACAGGTGAGGAAACTGAGGCCTAGAAAAGTTGAGTGACTTCCCCAAACTTTCAAACCTAAAGCTCAGATTCTTACACCCACAAGAGTCAGGGCAGTCAGGGAGCCACTGATTTGTCCAGCATTGAGAGTGTGGCACTCTTCGTGATAAGCGATCATTTAAGAGATGAGGAAACTGAGTCCAAAGAGGTATAAAGACCTGTACAATCTCTTGCAGCTCGTGAGGGGCAGAGGCCACACTTGAACCCAGCACTTCTCACAGCAGACCCTGGGCTCTTTCCTGAGTCTAGTGGTTCCCAAACATCGTCACTCAAGCACCATTTTCACTATTTTGGCCTGGCTCAGATATCACCAGGACCATTAAATATTTAATTTATTTAAAAAATGGACTGACTTTTTAAACTCTAGCCTCACTGTAAGCACTAACAAATAAATCACTGGCTTAAGTGATTCTGCATCTATTACTAAAATCAAAGCTTATTATTAAAACTAGAAACTTCCACCCCCGTATTGTCAAGGTAATTCCACATGATGGAAAATTCTGTTCTGTACTTGGCAACTCTCCTGGAATCTGAACCCCAATGGGTTGCTCAAACCTGTGTAACCTTGCACCAGGTGACCTTACTCACTTAGAAAATGGGAAAGACCCAGAAATGGAGAGCCAAGAGTGACACTGATATTAGCATTGTTTGGATAGGGAAGGGTTAGTCGAGTATCCCCTTGGAGAGCTGCTCTGACTTTCCAGGACCAGGTCAACACTCCTGCTTCCTGACCTCGTCTCCAGCAGTCCTGGCTGGATGAGATCTTGCTGGTCCCACCCCCTGGGCCTCCATCCCAGGCTACATTACCACCCCCAGCCCCCTCTGAGGTTTACCATAGAGCTCCTGAATGCCCTTGATGTCATCCTGGGACAGGCGGAAGTTCTTGGTGTAGGTGTAAATGGGAGCCATCAGGGCTCCAGGGTCCTTGGAGTGCTCCAGCCCCATGGCGTGGCCAAACTCGTGGGCTGCCACGAGGAACAGGCTGTACCCTGAGGGTTGCAGGGAGGGGAGAGTATTGAAAAGCAGGAAAAGAAATGAAAGAGAAGTCAGGACCTGACCCAGTGAGGCAGACTTTTGAGGACACAAAAATCCTGCTTCCTGGCTTTTTGTATCTCTCTATAAAAGATGAGGGACCAACCCAGCTCCTCAGGCTCTCTGAAGAGGTAAGAGAGTGGGATCAGCTGGCCCCATGTTACCACCATTTCTGCCCAAGCAAAAGCAGTAAAAACTATTCCCACTTATCATGGTTGCCCAGGCTGAGCCACAGCCTGTGAGCAAAACCTGTCACACCTGTCACACACAGCAGGGTGTCACACCCTGTTATGGTTAAATGTGTCCCCCCTAGAAAAGATTTGCCCGAGTCTTAACCCTAGGGACATGTGAATGGAATCTTATTTGGAAATAAGGTTTTTGCACATGCTATTAAGATGCAAGTTACAATGAGGTCAGATTGGACTAGAGTGAGCCCTTAATCCAAAATGGCTTGTGACCTTATACAAAGAGGAGAGACCGGCAGAGGGGGAAGAAGGCCATGTCATGACAGAGGCAGAGATGGAGGGACGCATCCTTCAGAGGAAACATGGCCCTACTGACACCCTGACTTTAAACTTCCAGCCTCCAGAAACATGAAAGAATACATTGGGTTTGTTTCAAGCCATCAGTTTGTGGCACTTTGTCATGGCAATCCTAGAAGACAATAATATTCACCCTGGGTGAGCCACTGAGCTCTGGATCCTTGAACCACTCAGCAAGATGGAGAATCCCAACTTTAGGTAGAAGGTTGGTAAAATCAGAATGTGTCCTAGCAAGGAATTTAGCAGGGGATAAAAAAACCTCCTTTGGCCAGCCTCTGTCCACTGACATGGGCCAAGTTCCATCTCATGATGATGAAAGAGAATAAAAATAACATGAAGACAGGCTGGCCTAATTCTGACTGGCCCTGGACCTGCCCACTGTGAGCCATCAGGGAGCTTTAAGCCCTGTAACCCTGGGTCCTGAAGCCTGGAGTGGGCCCAGGGCCCCAAACACCCTGCTCACTGCATGGAGCACACAGTAAGATCAAAAGCTGTCTCCTGGTCACTCTCTCCCCCAAGCTTGTGAGTCCTAGGGGGCAGAGAGCTGTCCCAGCCAGCTACATCCTCAGCAACCAGGACTGATGAGGACCCACCATTTACACCCTGGTAATAGATGGTGCTGATTGATCAGGGAGAGAGGGCTCTGGGGGCTCCCCCAGGGCTGCATGGACCGTGGGATTAGATCAAGCATGAGTCTGTTCCTTTTTTCCTTTCTTCTGCTGCCCACCGGCTCCTTGAAGGTCCCTCTCTGAGCAGTGGGATTGTCTCTTAGGAGAATCACCTCTCTGATAGCGTGTGCTCAGGACTCAGACATTTCTTGGTAGTCACAACCTGCCTGGAGGGTGACTAAAGGGGAAAGGAAGACCAGTGACCCCTCAGTAGAGCCGGTTCTTACCCAGGAGGCGGGTAGCAGCATCTGGTCTACCAGGGTCTGGTCTTGGAAGCTGTGCCTACACCTGGATGGGCAGGACCTAAGCAGGGACATTGGCTCCACCAGAGATGGGCATTAGCTCAGCCCAGGTGGGCGGGTCTGAGAGGGACCACAGTGTCCCTATCGGGGCAGGTGAGTGTCTGGGGGGCAGTGTCTATGCTTGAAGTGGGTGAGGTCTCAGGGAGGTTTTTGGCACAGGTTTAGGGGTGAGGGCAATGTCCAGGGTCTCTGTCCAATGGCCAGAGCCTCATACCTTGGTCAGGGCAGAAGCCCCACTTGCGGTCATCGTCGTAGCTGGCTGTGGTTGCGCACCACATCTTTCCATCACTGCGGCCGGCACTGGTGCAGCTCTCATACTTATTGCCCAGGAATGTGAAGGGGAAGACACAGGGGGCACCTTCTGAGTTCCCACCAACAGTGGACATGGCTGCGGGGTTAGGGATATGGGTCAAGGAGCAGCAAAGAGTTTCCGGTTACCCAGGAAGCAGTGGCATGAAAGTGACCTTAACAAACCCTACTTAAGGTAGACTCAGTCCCAGGCCCTGTATCTTTAGAATCATCTCACCCTGCCCCTGGCAACAGCCCTGTGCAGGAGGGACCGAATGGCACACCCAGTTTCATGGATGGGAAACTGGAGATCAGAGAGATGATGAAATTTCCCTGAGCCAACACTGCTAGGAAGTATCAGAGCTGCAATTCAAACCCAGGCAGCCAGATTTCAGAGTTCTAATGAGCCTCCCATGGAGGGGGCAAATGGGCTAGGCGCAAAGCTGGAGATCAGAGAGATGACGAAATTTCCCTGAGCCAACACTGCTAGGAAGTATCAGAGCTGCAATTCAAACCCAGGCAGCCAGATTTCAGAGTTCTAATGAGCCTCCCATGGAGGGGGCAAATGGGCTAGGCGCAAAGGGGTTGGATGAAGCTGAGGGCACCAGCACATGCCCCTCAGTGGTGAGCCCTCTGGGCAGGGCTCTGCAGAGACCAACCTCTGTGTCTGCTTCACAGAGCAGGCACTCAGTAAATACCTGTTGGAGGAAGGGAAGAAGGAAAGGCCTAGAAGATGGAGAGAAGAAGGAAAGCAGGGGAATAGGGAGGAAAGCAGGGAGCTCTTAATAAAAAACAGACTGAAAGAAGGAGATACAGACCAGGAGTGACAGGGAAGAGAGACTGCAAGGTCAGAGAGGAGGAAAGAGAAGCATCTGTCAGAGAGCCTGAGAGAAAAGGGATGCAGGTCGGTCAGAGGGTCCTGAGCAGTCCTGACATTTAGGTGTCACCAATTTAGCTGTTGATGCCCACTGTCTGTTCTGATTTCAGTGCCCAGGCCACACCAGGTGTCACGTATCCTGACTAGCTGCACGGACGTCCTGGGTGTGGATGTCATTCACACAGATGCCTCAGCACTCCTGTCTTGGGGAAAGGAGGTTGGCACAGGGAGTCTTGTGGGTTTTTCATCGGACAGCAGGTGCTGGGCCCTGACGGAGGGAGAGGCAGGGGCACCCACCAGTCTCAGGGCAGAAGCCATACTTCTTGTCACGGTCGTAGTCCTCAGTGGTGCCGCACCAGCGGTAGCCATCCGTGCGGCCCTCAGTGGTGCAGCTGTTATACGATGTGCCCTGGAAGCGGAATGGGAACTTGCAGGGCTGTCCTTCAGCGTTGCCGCCCATGGTGAACAGGGCTAGGGGTGGGGGAGAGAGAGACGGATGTGAATGAGAGATGCCTCCGTTGGCATAGGGCTGGCTGGTTGCCCACCTGCCGGTTCACACCAGTGAAGTTGGTGCATTGTTAAAATATTAAGACAACATCTCTACTGGTTGGTAAGGAGCTGCTTCTCTGAGCTCCCAGAGAGAATGCCTGCCTCCCTGGGGTTAATCGAATCCCTCCCCTGGGACTCTATGGACCACCCAACAACAAAATGGTTGACACCTGATACACAACAAGGGCTTCTAGAACCCTGACTCAGCCCCAGGGTCACTGTCCACTCTGCCCGGTCCATGCCTACCTCATGCAAATTTCATGTAATAATGATATATGACATGAATATGTCGATCATGGCGGGCAGGATCACAAGAGTCTCCTTTTAATAGATGGAGAAATCAAGGCTAAGACAAAGCTAGTTCTCAAACTGCTCAGAGTCACATAAATGAAAGAAGTGAGTGAAGGTTGGAACTAAAAACTATAAAACACACGAATCTCAATCTCTCTTGCTCAGTCTCTCTGTCACTCTCATACATGTATGTGTGTGTGTGCACACACATGCACAGAAAGAAAGCTTTACCTCCTGTCAACCCCAGGCCCCTTCCTGGATGGCCTTGTTGCAGTCCCTGTAGGAGGGAGAGACAGAGAGAAGAGGAGGAGGGAGGGAGAAGGAGGTAGTGCCTTCAGGTACCTTTCACTAAACACTCTGGGCTCTTACTTTGACATCCTTAAGACAGGGGCTGTGACTGGAGAGCTGGGGGAGGGAGTGGGATTCAGAGCCTGGCCTGTCTGTCTTGGATTCTCCCCCTCCTCCCCTCATCCACCCAAAGCTAAAAAATGGTGTGTCTCTGGAATTGCCAACCAGCAAAACCACAAGTCCGTAACAAGGACCATCTGTGCACAACGGCGCCAGAGGTGACCTCACCAGCCCCCGTTAACTCCACCATGGCCAGAATGGAGCCCAGTCCCTGGCCTCCCACCACAGAACTTAGGGCTCTGTATCCTCACTGCTCCCCTCTCTACCAAAAGACTGTGTCCTGCAATGCCAGAAACAATGGGACCTAGAGAAAAGGCAAGACGGAGTCCAGATACCTTTGTGGCCTCAGAATTGAGAAAGGCAAAGTGTTAACTTTGACCAATGCCAGCCCCCTGCTTCTGACCTCCCATCAGCTGATTTCTACCACCCAGGAATCCCCCGTCTCCTCCCAAATCCACCCAACAAGGATGGCGAGAATCAGACACTGACTCAGCAGTCAGCAGGGGCTGAGTAACAAGAACCCCTGCCTCGAGACCCAGACACGTGTGTGTTGTGCGTACTTGCATCTGGCTAAGCACAAAGCAAATGGCTAATGTCCAATGCAGGGAATAACCCTTCCCAAACTTATGAAATACAGCTGTTTCCACTTCTATCATCAAAGGATTCTGTTCCTATCAGAGGGGTGACACAGGGAAAGGTTAATGCCACATGTAATCCCTACTGGGAAACACAAGACACAGAAAATATTTTTATTTCAAAATTTCTGACTTATTAATGGTGAATGGCTTGAACTCTTAATATAAAGTTTAGCTCTGGTAACAAAAGCATAAACAGGAAGGCAATTAACTAGCTCTTCATTTCTTTCATTCTGTCAAGATAGTTGGTGCCTAGTGTTTAGTCACAATGGGGTTAGGGAGATTCACAGACATAAAATTACAGACAAAAAGACAGTCAGTCTAGGTAGACTAAAGAGTCTGTGAGATGGGAAAGAAGATAGTGTTTAGAGAAATTTTTGACTTGTTCCCATTTTTCCCAGGTTTTCTGGGCTTTCAATCTCCAGAATTATCAAATATGGTGACTTCATAGAATATGAAGTTACACACACACTATCTTTTTGTGATTTATGACTATGAAGTGTGTCAAGGATTTTTTTAAAAAGGATCGAGTGCATATGTCAATATCTGCACCCCTTTTTAAAAAGTTTCCCCCAAGTAGCTTCAAAATCTCTGAAAATTTTGTGTCTTAGGCACTGACAACTACACACACACACACGCACACACACACGCACTCACACAAATACTGAGTCAAGCCTAAGGTCTTTATTAAGACACAGAGATGCAGGCACAAGCTAGACAGGAGGCAGAAAAAGACAGTGTCCAAGATAGGCAGACGGCATAGCCTCTGTGCCCAGACACACACGCACACACACGCACACACGCGCACACACACGTACATGCACGCATTAGCAGAGGCAGCATCAGGACCAAGGCCGGAGCAATAGCTGAAATTCCTGGGGTTGAAGTCCCCAAACCAGACTGGGTCCAGCCTTGGTCTGAGTCCTGCCTCCCTATCACACTGCTAGGTTTCCAGTTACCAGCAGGCCATTCCTCATGCCCTTGAACTATCAATCTTGATTGAAGTGTAAAGATTGGTTCTAGAGAGAACCAATGGGCATTTTCACAGTTCTAAGTTCACTCCAATATAGGTTAGAAATAAATAATTAGCACATCAAATCTGTGACTTCATAAGTATGATTACTAATGGGGAAACTTAAAAAAAAAAACTATTGATTTGATTTAATTAAAGTATTACATTCACCATGGCACTGGTGGAAGAGAAACAGCAATGGCTCAGATCATGATGGGGAAACTGAGTGAAGGACGGTGGGGAGATGCTCGTTGACTGGCAGTGGCAGCCAGTGTTGGAGAATGTGGAGGGCGGAGCACAGTGGGGAGCCAGGGAAGCTGGAGGCTTGGGGTGGAAAGCCTTGAGGGCTGGAGTGGATGCTCACCTTCGTGGGGACAGAAGCCGTACTTGCCGTCCTTCTCAAAGTTGTAGGTGGTGGAGCACCAGAGGAAGCCGTCGCTGCGGCCTATGTCAGTGCAGCTGTTGTACTCCTTGCCATTGAACAGGAAGGGGAACTTGCAGTACTCCCCATCGGCGTTCCCATACTTCACACGGACCACTAAAGGGCAACATGGCAGGGGGAGGCTGGATTTCTCCAGGCCTTCTTTGGAGAGCAAGATTACGATGCACCCAGGTGTGTGACTTTCCTCCCCTCCCACCTCTCAGGTCTAAGCAGATGGAGTGGGTGGAGGTGTCTAGGGTTGCCAGGGAAGCCACAGCTCTTGCTGCTAGGGGACAGCTCACCTTGCCCTTCTCCCAAGGTCCACAGCTCATCGTCATCAAAGTGGGAGTCTCCCCCAATACCAGGGCTTGGGGAGAAAGCATGAGCCAGGAGTCCATCCTTACCATCAAAGGGGTATCCGTCACCATGTTCTGAAACACACACTGGGTCTTAGCTTCTAGCTGTGCCAGCTGGACCCCTCTGCACTCCATCTACATGTGGGGCCTATCAGCCCACCCAGCATCTGCCCCTTCCCTCATCCCAGTAGGGTTATCCAGGACTGGAAACACAGGAGCTCAGTAGAGATCTGCTGACCTTGTTGTTACCATCCTATGGTCTACACTGCTCTCCCAGGTTTACATGACTCCCAGTATCCACACCCCCTACCTTCATTGTCTACACTACCACCGTGACACTATACCTACCACATGCTCACATTGCCACACTAGTGTCCTCACCCTTTACCCTCATCATCCCCAATGTCTATGCCATCCACCCTCCCGTCAATACTGCCCTCTTAACCACACTCTTGCGTTCATGTCACACTGTCACCAATATCCACAACACGAATCCTCATGCCCACCTTGTCACCGAGGCCTGTACCACTCACTCACTCGTCTACACTGTTTCCCGTGCTCTTTACCTTCATCACTTACTACTCAATGTCTACACCACCTACCTTTCTGTCTGTGCTGCTGCCAGTGTTCACATGATAAACTCAAACGGCCACCTGACCCCGGTTTCTGTGGCCCTTACTCTCATGTCTACGATGATCAACTGTTTTCAGATCACTCTCCTGTCTCTACATCTACCAGCAACTTCAGATCACCCTCCTGTCTCTATAATTCCTCGGCATCTACCAGCATCATCCAACAGAACTTTCTGTTGTTAGAGGAATAGTCTTCGTCTGCGCTGTCCAAAATCAATAGCCACTAACCTCATGTGCCTAGAGTGACCAGGAAACCGATTCTAAATTTTTAACTAATTCAAATTTAAATAGCCATATATATTACAGCTAATGGCTACTATATTGGACATCACAGTAGACCACTTGCTTTGGGTTTACATGGCCTCCAGGTTACACCACAGCACAGCATCTGCCCCCATGTCCATGTGACCTCCAATGCCCACTCCATGTTGTGCTCTCCCTATCTAAACCATCCCCAGGGTCTACACCAGCTACTCTCCTATCTAAGCTGCCCTCAGGATCCCCATGCCCCTCTAATGTCCATCTTGCCCCTTTATTTCGACACTCATCCCTTCTGGCCACTCTTCTACCCCCTCATTTGCCTACCCCAGCGGCCAAAGTTGATCATGATGTCTGCCTCTCCATCGTGGATTCGTGAAAACCGCAGGGGGGTCACATCGCTCCAGACTTGGAAGGCTCGAGAGAAGGCATCATCCACTGTCTCTGGGTCCAGATCAGGTGTGTAGCCAAGGATCCTGGAGGTGGTAGAAATGCATGTGAGTGTGTATGCATGTGAATAAGTGTGTGTATATACAAATATGTGTCTGTGCACAGATATGTGAAAAAGTTTGAGTGTGTGCATGCAAACATACAAGTATATGCATAAGCATGGGAAGGGTACATGAGTATGTGCACATATATGTGAGCACCTGCTTGTATGTATGTGATAGCAGGTTGAGCAGGGGTCACTGCCAAGAGCGACTTTCCCAGAATGCCTTGAAGACGCAGGGAGTCCCAGACCAGCCAACATTTTCAGGCCCTGACTCAGGAGTCCTATCTCTCACTTCTGGCTGGTGGGGGAGGGCCATAAGTAGTGCCTTATGGGGCACAGGGCAAAGATCTCACCACTGGAACCCAGCAGCAGCCATACAGAACACAGCTATTGGCCTAATTATCAACCAATGATAACCCAATTGGGCTGCTAAACTCCCAATTAGCAACCAGTGATCACATTCCTTCTGTCCATCCCAGTGACCTTAACCTAAAACAGTAACAATGACTAGCATTACTATACTCTTGCTCTGTGTCAAACATCATAGAAGCCCTTTATATCAGTTCAGTCTAGCTTAGTTCCCCAACTAACCCTATGAGGAAGGGCATTTTTAAGCCCCATTTTGTAGATTGGAAAGTCAACATTCACAGCATTGAAAAGTAATCCAGTGCCTCCTGGCTAGCAGGTATGAAACTTAAGTTCAGGTCTGTCCACCTTCATTTTCTAAGAACTGTGTACTGAAACTCCCTAAGATGCCAAGCCCTCATAAAAGACACCTCATGGGTCCCCCGAGTGGAGAGAATGCATGGCTCAAGGAGACCGTGTCCCTCAGCCCAAGGGCCCCGCCTCCCCAAGCCCTGCCCCGGCACCTGTATGTGATCTGGTTCTTGTCCCACTTGGGCTTGTTAGGGAAGAAGTTGTAGTTGGCCACATCTGGGTTGCCGCAGCGCGGCTTCCGCATGGTCTCGATGGTGTTCTGGTCAAGATCACCTGTCTGGGGCAGTCCAAAGAACTTCTGCATCTTCTTCAGCGTGTCCTTCAGCACGAACAGGTTGCAACTCTCCTTGGGGCAGCCGTAGAAGGTGTTCAGGTATTGCTGAAAGGATGGCATAGTATTGACCAAAGCAGGCTGTAGCAATCAGCTCCCCGACCCAGTGCCATAGTCGGGATATAAGCCAGGGGTCCCAGAGCACTGGACAGAGTACTGGGTTCCCAAAACCAGCACTGTCACACATTAGTTGAGCGACAGGACATACAGCTATAGAGAGCATGGCTACCACTTGTTGGTGCTGGGTGCTGGCTATATGCCAGGCACTAAAGTCAGAATATGTTAACTCGCATATTCTATAATGTAGATATACTATCTTTATCATATAGAGGAGGAAACTGAAGCACAGAGAAGTTAAAAAACTTGCTTAAGATCACACAGTTCACAAATGGTAGATCTGGATTTGGGACAAAGCAATCTGACTCCAGAGCCTGTGATGGGAAACTTGATACTCCAGCATCTTCCCTTTACCTCTATCAACTCATTTATCCACCTCACAGCTGGTGACTTAGGGGCTTTTTTCCTTCTTTTTTCTTATAAAGAGATTCAAGGACTACATGCATGGGCTCTGGCAGCAGACAGACCTGGGTTCAAATCCTGAATCGGCCATTTGCAAAAAGAAAGGAGTCCTATCCTTCATGTGCCATACAACTGACCCTGCCCAAACTGAGGCCAAAACTGAGCAGATCCCTGCAGAGATTCCAGGAGCAATCGACTCATTTACTTATTCAACAATACTTTTTAACACCTACCATGTACCAAGCCCTGCACTACTGCTGAGGATAAACTGGTGAACAAGATAGATAGTTCTGTCTCTAAGGTTCAAATCCTAGCAGGGAGGCTGACGGATCACAAATAAAAGCAAAATGAAGTATGTGATAAGGGCAGGGTTGGAATGATGAAAGCAGCCAGGAAATCTTATGACAACCGTCCTAGCCTTGTTGGAAGTCGATAGGAAAAAGGAAATCAAGGATATAACAATAATAATAATAACATAATAAGAATAATGGCTAATGCTTACTGAGTACTTACCATGTGCTAGGTAAGCACCTAAGATTCTCTCTCCTTTAACCCTGAGATAGGAAATTTCCCAGTTTGCAGATGAAGAAACTGAGAAGTTAAGTCACTTGCCCAAGATCATCATGAGGCCAGCTGGTTGGTTCATGTACTCTTTGATTTGAAGCCAAGCGATCTAAGTCCAGAGCGAGCTTCTTAAGCCCCCATAGCACTGCCTCTTGACGACATGGACTTCCATTTGTCAGAGGTGTTCAAACCAGAGTACCCCCATCTTGAGTAGGGGCTGGGTAAGATGAGGCTGAGACCTGCTGTGCTGGATTCCCAGGAGGGCAGGCGTTCTTAAGTCGCAGAATAAGACAGGAGGTTGGCATGACTGATCTCACAACAGACAGGTCACAAAGACCCCGACGATAAAACAAGACACAGTAAAGACGCTGGACGAAGCCCACTCAAACCAAGACGGCAATGAAAGTGACCTCTGGTTGTCCTCAGTGCTCATTATATGCTAATTATAATGTATTAGCATACTAAATACTGTAGAGGCTCCCACCAGTGTCATTACAGTTTATAAATGCCATAGCAACATCAAGAAGTTACCCTATAGGGTCTAAGAGGGAGAAGAATCCTCAGTTCCAGGAAATCCCCCCCTTTTCCGGAAAACTTATAAACAATCCACCCGTTGTTTAGCATCTAATCAAGAAAGAACCATGTGCATACTCAGTCAAGCAGCCTATTCCCTGCCCTGCCTATGGAATAACCACCCTTTGATTCCTTTACTTTCTTAATAAATATGTTTTCATTTTATTCTGTTGGCTTGCTCTTGAATTCCTTCCTGTGTGAAGCCAAGAACCCATGTGGCCCCCTAGGCTGAACCCCAATTTAGAGGTTCATCCTGTGACCCATTGGCTGGAAAAGGTGTAGGAACCCAAGTAGCTTTGTCATTGTCCCAAAGCTCCACTCTCAACCTCACCCAACGGCGACATCATTGTGCCAGCCAGTTCCAGACCCTTGAAAAGAGTAGCCCTCTAAAAATGTGTGGAGGTCTCCCAACCCATCTGTTCAGAGGAGGGCTGAGACCTAGCGGCTTGGAAAGGGTGGGAGTTGGGAGAGGGTAGGTGTCACCTCCTGAAGGAGTTCCTGGAGTGGCCAGAGGGCACGGGAATCTTCTCCCGGACAGGTTGAGGGGGAGGCTGGAGGGCAGGGTGGCTGAGGCAGCAAGGGACAGATATCCCCTGGGCTGGAAAGGATATCTTGAAGGGTCCCTGGCTTGCCTCTCTCCTTAGGCTCTACTTATGCAACACGGCGGCCAGGGTGCCCCTCCAGCCAGGCGCGCGCATACTCACAAGACAAAGTCTGAACCGCAGTTTGGGAATCGAACCAGGAAGGAGGGCTCGCTGGCCGCAGAGGGGAGCGCAGTCCGCCCCACGCGCCGGGCCCTCCTGCGCCTGCTCACCTCCCCCTCCCTCCTGCCTGGCCAGCTCTCTCCTTCTTTCCTCCGACCCTTTGGAGAAGTTCGAGGAAACTTTCCGTGGCCTAACCCTTGACCAACTTGTCCATTAAGCCAGGCAAAAAAGATGTGCTCTCTGCTTCCCTCCTGCCCCAATCACTTCTCAAATGCCCCCTCCAGCTGTTTATTTAAAGGCCCCCTCCAGATGTGGGCCAAAGGTTCCTAGAAGTTTGCCAAGCTCCGCTTTGGCCAAGCTCCTTCCCATCTTTATGCAAAACTTTACCCAAATTGTGTGCCAGAGTGCCTCATTCTTTCCCAAAGTCCTATATTAGAAACACACATACACAAAACAAACAAAACAACAACCCTTTAGCTGTTTGCCAAAGGCCTACCAAGATGCTTGACGAGAGCCCTTAGCAACTGCCCAGATATGTCCAAAAGTTGTTTACAAAGCCCGAACCTCACGTCCCATTTACTAGAGGAGGTGGTCTCCGCTATTTACATAAGAATCCCTTGCCAGTAGTCAGCCGGGTCACCCCTCTTCCACTCCGGCTTGTTTCTCGCCCCTCTGCTGTATCCTGAAGGTTCCCAAATTGTTTATTAAAGGTCTTCTCTGCTCACAAAAGATCCCTCACCGTTTGCAAGAGATCATTCCAACAGCTTGCCAAAGACCCCCCAAGCTGTTTACCGTAGCCCCTCCCCCACGCTGTGTGGGACCACTGCCAAGGGCAGGGGGAGAGACACCCCCATCCTTTGCCCCCGAAGTTTGTCTAAACTTGGTTCCTTGAGGCCAGCGCAGCAACTCACCACTGCCAACTCTTTGTCCGTTTTGGGGGCGACATCGCCAGGGAACTTGATGATGGGCGATGGCGGGGCGGCGGCGTGGCCCAGCAGGCAGCCCAGGAGGCAGAGCGTCCTCATCGGACCCGCGAGCGCGCCCTGGGTCTTTAGAGCCTTCATCATTGCGCTCCCGGGCCCCGCGCGTCGCCCAGGGGTCGCTGGCTCGGTGCGTGTAGCCACGACGCCGCCTGGTTGGAGCCTATTCCGCGGCGCAGGGCTGCGCTCCGAGGGTCCGCAGGTCGGTCGCCTGGGCTTTGCCCGGCTCAGCGGCTCATGGTCCAGCCCCCGCGCCCCAGCCCCCGCTGCCGCCGGCGCCGCAGGTCCTGGCAATCCCTTTGTATGTTTAAAGCCCCAGATGCGCAGTCTCCGGCCACCACCGGAGAAGTCTGGAAGCAGCGGAAACAAAGGAGGGCAGCCGCCAGATGTAGCCGGCTGGGCTGGGAGGGAGCTGGCAGTGCGGGGCTGGGGGCGGGGGGCGCACTCGGACCCGCCCTCTCTGCCCCACCCCCTACTCTCGCTCCTCTTTTCTTTTTTCCTTTCTCCACCTAGTTTCCCCCGCCGCCTGCTACTCCGGGCCTCCGCGTCTACCCCCAGTGCACGACCTCGCCATCCCACTTCCCTTTCTCGCGATCTGGGCGCACAGCCTCAGACCCCACTGCTGGGAAACATCTGGCGCTGTCGCTCTAGGCCCCTGACTTCCTGAGGTTAGAGAGCAGTACTCTGAGGTTGGAGGGACGCCGGCTGGGCCAGGACACCCTGCGCTCCCTGGGGTAAGGAACGGGAAGGAATGGTCAGAAACAGATGATCGGCCACATTGATAGATGGTCAGAGACAGAAATTTTAGATATTCAGAGTTGGAGACAGAAAGGAGTGAGATGAACAGAGATGGAAAGAGATAGAGAGATAGAAACAGAGACAGTGGAAGGTCCCAGGTTGCTTCTTTACCTCTTTCCTTCTGCAAATGTGTAAGCCTTAACTTGGGCCTCAGCATAGTGCTAGATGCTAAACACATCTTGGGAAATAGAGCAGTCATGGGCCCCGTGTCAGAGGCGTCTGAACCAGAGGGACTCCATCTTGAACAGGAGGCTGGGTAAAATGAGGCTGAGACTTGCTGGGCCGAACTCCCAGGGGGACGAGGACCCTCATTCTCAGTCACAGGATGAGATAGGAATTGGGCAAGATTGCTTTCATGAGATAGAGGTCACAAAGACCCCCCGGATAAAATAGGATGCATTGAAGAAGCCAGCCAAAACCAAGATGGCAAAGAAAGCGACCTCTGGTCATCCTCACGGCTCATTGTATGCTAATTATAATGTATTAGCATGTTAAAGGAAGCACCCACCTGTGGGAAGAAAGTTGCCCAGGTGCCAAGGCAAGAGACTGAAGGCACAAGCTGTCCCAGTATAATAAACGATTACCTAGTTTTAGCAATGATAGCAAATATATTTAGAAACAGTCACATAATCACTTACATAATCTTATTAAATCATTATTCTTTATGAATCTTTGCTTTAGTATTATAGCATAAAAACATTCTAGTCTTATAGTACAGAAACAACCAGGTGAAATATAATTAGGAACAGAAGGGACATTGTGAGACTGATCAGGAGGCGAGAGTGAGAGCCTTGTGGTAGCACCAGCGCCTGGGAAGGCCCCCGTTACTTAGCAGGCCATTAAGGGGAGTTTCCCTTTCACTGGGGAAGTCCAGAGAACACTCTGCTCTGCCCGGCTCTTGAGGAAGGCCTGACGTTAGCCAGGCCTGCCCATAGACATCCAGGGGCTTAAATGCCTCTCTGTGGTGCTGTGCTCCGATGGTCACCATCGTTGTCCACTTTCATGCTCTTCTTTCTCACCCAATGCTCCTTTTAAGTTCTTAGAAGTCCTGAGAAGTAAGAATAGAGGAATCCTAAAAGCCTTTGATCTTTCTGATAAGTGCATAGAGAGATGCTGACCTAAGTGCCTCCC
>CAUYQU010002558.1:0-42813 GCA_963574635.1 Cheracebus regulus | reverse complement strand
CAATAATTAAAATCATTTGAACAAAAAAAATGGCACTCTGATTAAACTGCATTACAGCCTGCAGGATACCTTGGGCCAGCTTGGTTTTACTCTAGATTTCACATTCGTCCCACCCCACTTCCTCCACCCCACTTCTTCCTTCACCAACATGCAAGTTCTTTCCTTCCCTGCCAGCCAGATAGACAGATGGGACAGGCAGGCGCGGCCTTCGTTGTCAGTAGTTCTTTGATGTGAAAGGGGCAGCACAGTCATTTAAACTTGATCCAACCTCTTTGCATCTTACAAAGTTAAACAGCTAAAAGAAGTAAAATAAGAAGGCAATGCTTGTGGAATGTACAGTGCATATTGGCGGCGCACGACTCATTACGATTCGCCTGCTTGCTTCTCCTGTTCAATCGCTGTGACAAAAAGAAAAAGATGGAGGGATATGATGAAAGGATTCAGTACAGTCTAGTATAGATTAAAGGGCTTTCATTTAAAGCGTCTTTTCAAATCAAACATTCTGCAAGTATATCCGGGTGTTCCATAATGGAATAAAATGTGTATATTGAATATACTAAATAGAAGTACATTTTAATGCACAATGTGTTTGTATGTTAATATGGCATAGTAAATATTCCATTACTAAATTACTAAAGCCCCGTGTGTGTCGGGTGCAAAACCTTTTTTAATTAACCTTTGCAAGCCACATTCATCAGCTGTCGGCTCTTCCCCGCACTCCCCCCTCCCGAATACTTCCCGCGGCCCCTCCCAACCGCCCTCCCTCCCTCCCTCCCTCCCTGCCTCCCTCCCACCGGCCGCTCCCACCCAGCCTTTCTAAAGATGGGGGTAGTCGGAGCTTACTTTCTTTGGAAGGCAGTGGGTTTTTCTCTTGCGTTTCTGTCTTCTTCAGTTTCGACTTATCGAATTTCTCGATCTCAGCCATATCGGGTTTGTCAGACATGGTTGCGGAGGAAAAGCTGCAGGGAGCAAGGCAAGAGCCAGCGTGAGGAACAGCCACCCACCCCTCCGTCTCTGGGCTGGGAACTGCGCCTCTGCCCTCCCACTCGCAACCTGAAGGCTCTCCTCGCCCTCCTCCCGCGGCCGATCCGCGCTCCCGAGCGTCCTCTTTCTACAGAAAAACAGGCGGCACCCCCCGCCACCCCCCTGCAGATTTCCAAACGCTGGGGACCAGAGGGCGGAGGCCCCTCCAAGCCGATTCTTGCAGAATCAAGGGAACGGATCACTGCGAATTGTTACTGGCGGCGTTTAGAATTCACGGCAGGCTAGAACGAGAGAATAGGAAAGCCACTTCCGAGTGCCAGTGGGCAAAATGAGGCAAGCATTCCTAAAATGGAGCCCAGGTCGCAGACACGTTTCCATTTTCTGGCCGCGGCCTGTCCGCAAGGACGCCGATGGGGTCCGGCTTTCTAGTCCGGTCACCAAGGCCCCGACTGCGGCGGGAGCTTGCGACCACCGCCCTTCCCGCTTCCTCGCCCGCGCCGGAGCAGCCCCGCACACACAGCGGCCGCCGCACGCCCTAAGCCGGTCCCGCCTGCTCTCCCGGCCGTTCGGCAGCCCTGGCACACGTGCCTCTGCCAGAAAGCCGGTGAACATGTGATAGCACAAGCCCGCCGCCGTCCGGGGCTGGCGGGACACTCGGGGCTCGGGGGATGAGTTCGGGACAAAGGATCCGTCTGTTTCCCGATAGCTCGGCCTCCCGGGCAACGCACGACGCTTTTGTGGACAAACACTACGACATTTTAAAATGTCCCCTCCGAGCGGCACGGCAGAACGCCAGTTTTTCGGTTTTGTTCTTAAATCATCGATTTCCCCACCCCATTACCCAGCATCGAGGGTGTTTCGCATCCCGCAGCTCCCCAAAGCAGCCCTCCCGGGGACACCACTCGGGCTCGGCTTTAGGTGACGCCTTCACAGGGACGCGGATGATGAAGGCGCGAGGGGCGAGCACGGAGGGAAGGGGACAGGGGCTCACCGGAGCGAGGCGCACGGACGAGCGAAGTCTGGTCTGCGCAGTGGCCGCCACCGAGTTGTCGGGCGGGGTGCGGCGGGCGCCGCTTTATGGGCGCTTCTATGTAAATGAGGTGATGTCACCCGCAGGCCCCTTAACTCCTTCGCGCCCCGTCTCAGAAAGGCATCCGGAGGCCCGGGGGCGTTTGGGGAGCCCCACCCCCACCCGGGGTCTACTAGTGCACCCTAACCACAACGATGGCGAAAAGAATAAATAAAATGAGCAAAGCACGCTCCAACACTTCCTTCATAACACATTTTCCCCTCTTCCGTTCATTTCATTACGATGAATTTTTGCAACAGCACCGCAAAAATTCCTCTTGCGGACCAGGGCATAATAACCAAGGGTCGGGGTGGCACCTAGGGTGACGGGCATTCTTTTACTGCGAGACTGTCTTTGTCTACTGTGGACGTCTCCACACTATGGCGCGGTGTCCCTCCCTGGAGGGCCTAGTCCCCTGCACGGCTACGATTCCTGTGACTCAGCTTTCAGACCAGTGGAGTGCCTGCGCCCCACCCCGGTCCTCTTTGTCTTCCTCGCTGCCGTTCCTTTTGCCTTGGGTGGGACGTAAAGCACCCTTAAGTGATTTTAAAAGAGAACATTTCACCACTGTAACATCCACATTGTTTTATCAGCATAATTTTTGTGAGCACTCGCATCAACAGTAATATTTGCTGAGTGTAGGGTAATGTAGTGGTAAAACACCTCCCTTTTAGCAAAATAAGCCAAGTTCAAGCTCTGCCATTGACTTACTGCCTGACAATGAGGAAGTTCTTTACCTTCCTCTTCCTTATTTTCATAAATTATAAAAGTGATTGGTAAGGAGGCCTGCGTTGAATTCCAAAGACTACAGTTACATGATCTCTAACACCTTAAGGTGAAATTCAAACATCAAACTGTATTTTCCAGGCAGCGCTTCCAGCACGAGGACATCTCGGAAGTGCATCTGCATCTGAAAATACAAGAAATTCGGCTAGAGAGAAGCAGTTTTCAAAATGGCACCTGACTCTGTGACTACCAGCGACCCACTTGCTACTGAAAATTACTTACAAATACCACGCCATGCGCCTGCAAACGGCGTGTGAAAAGAAAAAGACTCGCCTTCGCCGGTGATAAAGAGGCCTAGCTGTGATTATTTCTAAGAGACAAGGCAGTGTGCAAAATATTCTTTCTCCTTTTCTGTGGCCTGAGGAAATGTTGTTGGAAACCCCTTGCTAATCATTTTTATGGCACAGGCTTTTGTCTCGCTGGGGATTAGAGTTTACCTTAGGTATAGACCCCTGAATGCCACTGCCAGCAGCTCGGACTTTCCAGTCTCTTCATGTACTTGACTTCTTCCTTTTTCCTGGGGAGGAAGGAGGCGGGGGTGAGCAGGGGCAGGTGACCCTCTGGTTCCCCAGTGAATGCTCTGCTTGGCTGGCTGCCTTCCTGCCCTCCGAATGGGGCACTGGACCTGTTCGTGCATGCACCGAATGTCACCTGTCTGGTAACAGTCCCCCCGCCCCTGTTCCTTGTTGGGAGTCCACTTCATCGTTGAAACATAGCAAAGATCTTGTCCGTTTAGCTGGCAGCTGCCGTGTACCGACACGTTTTCCGCAGGTTCTCCGATTCCATTTTCCCCTCACCCAGCTGCTATCGAAAATCATTTCTTTCCTCCCGACGTCTCCTGATGACAAAGGAGTGCCACTACCTTCTCCTGGCTTTCTTCTCCCAAGGGCCTTTCCTCAGAAAGGGTTAGGCCTCACTGAAGCAATTCTCCAAAGGAGGTGGATGAATGCAAACTTGGAAACATCTGGAGAAGTTTTCCAGTGCGGTAGCAAGCAGCCTTCCACGGTGCTGAGACACTGCTAGAGGGCAGGTGGGAACAGAGAGGAAGAGAGAGAGAGATGACCTGCTTAAAGGAAAAGAGTTCCCATGATTGGACTTGACCTGCCAACCGATCAGGAGACCTAAAGAGAAAGGAAAGGGAAGGGAAGGGTGGTGCAGATACAAAGAAATGCAAACCAAAGGGGTATTCTTAAACGTTGCATGACCCTGGCCATGTGAGTGAATCTTTCTGTGCTGGTATTTTCTTATCTGTAAAATGGGTTCATTGCAGTACCGACCTCATAGGGTTGTTGGGAGGATTAAATGCTTCGGAGAGTGCCTGACAATTAGTAAGCTCTTTCTATTGTTATTGTTCATATTTAGAATGGAGGGTTGAGGAAAAATAATAATTGTCTTACTGTTTAGAATTAAAAATTGTAGGTGTCTTGATATTATTTCTCTTACAAAGAGACATTTATATAGTATTATGTATTATTTTGATATAATTAATATATATGAATATATATTATTTATTTTTGCTTACAAAATGTTGATACAAGAGAGATCTTTTGGTAGTTTTGCAGCATATAAAAAATGACAACTCCTGTTGGTTGATACTTTCTAAGAGTCAGGCATTGTAATAGGAGTTGTACATTTGTTTTTTCCTTTCTTTCCCACCGCCTTTCTATGAGAAGTTTGCAGATGGGGAAACTGAGGCTTAGAGAGCCATCACTGGGTTAACTCAGCTGGTAGCCACTCTGGTGTATATGCTAAGAGCACATGAAAGCCTTCCCCCTATCCTCTTAGTCTGCACCTGAGAATCACCAGGAAGAGTGTGAGGGCTAGGCTGTTTTGCTTTCTACAGCGTCTGGTGGACAGTGCTCAGTAACGGCTCTCGTACTGCACTGAACTTTCTTGATTTCTTTTTTCTTTCTTTTTCTTTCTTTCTTTCTTTTTTTTTCTTTTCTTTCTTTCCTTTTCTTTCTTTCTTTTTCTTCTTTCTTTCTTTCCTTTCCTTTCTTGTTTTTTTGTTGAGACAGAGTCTCACTTTGTCACCCAGCCTGGAGTGCAATGATGTGTGCAATCTTGGCTCACTGCAACCTCCACCTCCCAGATTCAAGCTGTTCTCTGCCTCGCCCTTCCATGAATTTTCTTAAATGAGGGAGGTACTTGAACTCAGGTGTTGAACCTGTGACTCTAATTGCCTTGCTTCCTTCTCCCCAGATAATTAAATCCACTTAGTCTTAATGTTCTAGATGTCAAGATGTTCCAGGATAATTCCTGCCCCAGGGCAGCTACATTTATAAGTCAGTATGTGCCGGGTACAACCACCACCGAAGTAGGAGTTTTCCATCCCAATTAAAAAGACAGGCACACAGGGGCAAAGGAACTGCCTATAGTGGGTGTAGACGTTGTCCCCAGTGAGACAAAAAAAAAAAAAAAAAGTCCTTGGGTGACTCCGGGTTGTGTGGTGCACTCAGGCCCCGCGGCTCTCCAGTGAAAGATGAATTGAGTCCACTTTGCACCTGTCTTGCCTTGCTCATCTCACGGGCCACAGCGCCCCATAAAAAGTGTGCCAACATTGCCTGCACTGAAGGGCGGTTCCTCTCCAACCCTGTGCCCAGTGGAACCAGGAAAAGGTGTCAGGGGATGCAGTTTTATTTTGCTTTCCAGGGTGGGCCTGGGATAGAGCTGTGGCTATTTCTAACCATAGAGAAGTTGGCTAGAAGTCTGAATTCATGAAAATGAGTTCTATTAGTTTGAACCTATTTAATTTCATGCCAAGAGCTTACCAGAAGAGGAGAAGGAAGAGGAGAAGGAACAGAAGAACAGGAACAAAGCTGAGCTCCCAACTCTTGCTTTCTCAAGCCCAGATGCCTTTGTCTGGGTTTCAGGGCCCCCTACCATCTGCCCCACCTGCCTGCACCCCACGTTCCCCTGTGGCCCCTGCAGTCTCCATCTGGTGTCCCTCACAGCGGAGCCCTCTTTCCACCAACTGGAATCTAAATCCCCTTAAAGACACAGCCCAAGTCCCCCTGTGAATAACAGAAAAAGGAAAAAGAGAAAGGATATTTAGTAGACTAGCTATATCTTGTGCCCTCAGTTCTAAGTCCTTGTAAACAATATCTGATTTCATTCTCACCCTATGGAGTGAGTACTAATATCCCCATTTTGCTGCTAAAGAAATTGAGGCTCAGAGAATTTAAGCGGCTTGCTCGTAATCAAACGCCCAGGTCTGTCTACCAAGTCCTTCCACTGAGGCCGACCTCTAACTTATCTTTTGCTGAAATGTCTTTCTCCAGGACTCCCAACCAGAGCGGCCCCACATGGTGCAAAGAGAAAAGCAAGCGGAGGGGTAGCAGGAAAGCAAAGAGCAGTGAAAGAACACCCTCGCCTGTGCTGTGCTGAGTGCTGCGCTGCTAATTGTCCTGTTTGCTTCATTGATCCGAGGGAAACTTTAGAGCCTAAAGAAATGTAAAAGGGGATCTCATTCAACCGAGTTTCCCTTCGGTGGCTTGATTTTTCCTCTGCAACATCCCCTCCAAGTGGTTGCTCTGCCTACACACAGCCAGGGAACAATACAGAAGCAGAACATCTAGTTAAGCAGGGGGCAATGAGTAGCTTAGCTTGGCAGGCACTTGCGCAAAATGAGAGAAAGTGACAGGAGATAACACTGGGAGCCACGCAGGGGCCTGGTTGTAGAATAATGATAATAACAATCGCGGCAGTAACATAGCAGTAGTAACAGTAAGCGCTTTCTGAGTGCTTTCCATATACTGGGGAGCTTTCCATGTAGTATTTCCCGAATCCTCACACAATCCTATGACAGTGGCACCGATATGTTCCTCATTTTGCAGCTGGGGGAATCCTGGAGGGATTAAATAACTTCCCCAAGAAAACACAATGAAAGCCAAAGGCAGGGTTTGAACTCAGAGCAGCTGGCTCAGAAGCCGCCTCATTTAAACACTCTGCTTCTCTAGAATCCTAAGGCCTTTTAAAGACTTTGTTCCATACGCCAGATAAAGATAAAGTGATATTCTGTCTCAATCAGCTGTCTAGTTTTTTCATCATGAAGATTCTTTTTTCTTTTTCTTTTTTTTTAGAGACAGGGTCTCTATGTTGCCCAGGCTGGTCTCAACCTCCTGGGCCCAAGCAATCCTGCTGCGTCAGCCTCCCCAAGTTCTGGGATTATAGGTGTGAGCCACTACACCCTGCCTATATCCTGAAGACGATTCAACATAGATGTTATAACATCATATATATTGCAATTTTCCCTGCTCCAATTTTCTAATTATTCTATTACAGGAATTCAATCTGCTCTTTTCCCTCCTCCTGCATGGCCAAGGAACTGGCAATAAAGAGAATCTGTATCCTGAACATTGGTAGTTTTCCTCAGCGTTTCGCTATTTCAATATATTTTTTTCGTGTGTGTGTGTGTGTGTGTGTGTGTGTGTGTGTATTTCAATATATTTTTTTCGTGTGTGTGTGTGTGTGTGTGTGTGTGTGTGTGTGTGTGTGTGAGGGACAGAGTCTTGCTCCGTCGCCAGGCTGGAGTGCAATGGTGTGATTCTCCTGCCTTAGCCTCCTGAGTTGCTGGGACTATAGGCTCGCCCCACCACGCCTGGCTAATGTTTTGTATTTTAGTAGAGACAGTGTTTCACCACGTTGCCCAGGATGGTCTCAATCTCCTGACCTCGAGAGCCACCTGCCTCGGCCTCCCAAAGTGCTGGGATTACAGGCGTGAGCCACCGTGCCTGGCCTTACTTCAATATTTTTCTAAGAAGTCATTCGTATTACATGGCTAAAAAAAAATTGGTAGGTTCAATAGCATATAGAAAGGGAAGGCATTACACATTCCTGATGGCTTTCTGTGTTAAAAATGACAAACCTTTTATTCCATTGTGAAGCAGAATTATCCTTGGCAAGTAATAAGTGCATATTTTAATGTGTTTCTTCTATGGGTGTCAAAGCTTTTACATAAAATATAGTTATCAGATCATTAGCAGAAGGTGGTTAATGGCTTTATGGTGAGGAAAATGGAGTGTAGGTCATGGAGCACTGGCTCAGATCTGAGGGGAAACCCACGTAGGCCAAGATCAACCTCCTTGGCTGACCCTGACGATCCGGCCTCTCCTGGCTGGCAGCACAGGGGCACAGCTGTGCAGCTGCCCTGGGCCTCACACTCCAAAGCCCCTGGTGCTTGGTGTAATGCACTGCGGCCGCCATTGTGAAATTCTTAATAATTCTGAACAATGGGCCCCACATTTCCATTTTGCCGTGTCTCCCAAGTTCTGAAGCCAGTCCTGCCCTTTTTAGATTCTCATTCTCCGAGTGCCTCCAGTGCCACTGTCTTTTCCTGGACCCAGGAATGGGCCCACACACATGTGCCCCTTCCTCTGCCTATAATGCCCTCTCAGGTCATGCCCACTAATACTTCTCAGGTGTGGAAACTCCCTGTTCTTCTTGGTCCAGTTGAATAAGTGGTGGTAATTTAGAAAAAACAAACTTTTTATTAGGAAACTAGAGGAAAACAATTTTTAAAGCACAAAACAATGGGCTTCTTTTTTTTTTTGAGACGGAGTTTTGCTCTTGTTGCCCAGACTGGAGTGCAATGGCATGATCTCAGCTCACTGCAGCCTCCGCCTCCCGGATTTAAGTGATTCTTCTGCCTCAGCTTCCTGAGTAGCTGGGATTACAGGCATGCGCCACCAGGCCCAGCTAATTTTGTATTTTTAGTAGAGACGGGGTTTCTCCGTGTTGGTCAGGCTGGTCTCAAACTCCTGACCTCAGGTGATCCGCCCACCTCAGCCTCCCAAAGAAATGGGATTACAGGTGTGAGCCACCAAGCCCGACCAACAATAGGCTTCTTAACAATACTATAGAGCTTAATCACAGGCTGATTTGACCGGCAGAGTTCAGGGGCCGCAGTGTCTTAGTTCCCTTACCCATTCCCAGCCCAGCTGGGAGGAGGTGTGGACACCAGACCAAGGTTCTCAGACGGCGGGTGCCAGTAGAGCTGGTAGCACCAATGCCAGAATTGGAATTCTTCACCCTTCCCTCACTTTTCTCTCTAGTTGAGGGCCATTCTTGTTGACCCAGGCCTGGGCCATGATTGTGCAGAGCAGACAATCCCAAGAAATCTTTGACCTTTATGAGAGAGAGGAACTCTCCAACATCTTCTTTAGCAGTTCCTTGTTGGGGTTCTTGGGCTGTTTCATCCTGACTTTGCAGCTAAGGTGTCAGCTCTCTTGGAAGTTTTCCATGCTCCTCTGGAACCCCTTCCTTTCCCCGGTGGATCAGTCTGAGTGTGTACACAGGACGCTTACCCTCTTTGCCACCTGCAATGCTTTGATCTGAGCCGCCCTTAAAGCTGGTGTTTTGGAGCAGCCACCACCGTTTTCTAGGCCTCTGTGAGGTGCATACACCAGTTCCATTCTCTTCCTTTCTGCCAGGTTATTTTTTCCTGTCTGAGGGATGGCTGCAACTTTCAGCTTACTTGTGCCTCAGAATTGATTAGCATGTACCAAGGCCAATGAAGGAGCATTGAAATTGACCCAGTAGTCCCATAGATCAGTGGTCCCTAACCTTTTTGGCACCAGAGACTGGTTTCGTGGAAGACAATCTTTCCATGGACAGGGTCGGAGGGGTGCTGGTTTCAGGATGAAACTGTTCCACCTGAGATCATCAGGCATCAGCCTCTCATAAGGAGCGCACAACCTGGATCCCTCTCATGTGTAGTTCACAATAGGGTTGGCAATCCTATGAAAACCTAATGCCGCCACTGATCTCACAGGAGGCATAGCTCAGGCGGTAACTCGGTAATGCTCAGTCACTGGCCTCTCACCTCCTGCTGCGTGGCCTGGTTCCTACCTGCACAGCAGGGGGTTGGGGGCCACCCCACCCCCTCATAGATCCTTTCTCAGAATTATGTCAATGCTGAAAATAAAAAACCTGGGATCACCAATGAAAATTATGTGTAAATACAGTTACCAAAAGTTTTTAATAGTTGCGATGTAGTGATATATGTGCTTCTTTATATAGTAATGAACACAATCTAGCAGTCAGTCTCATATCCACTACAAATTCAAAATAGCGATCAGTGTTTGATATCTACACGTTAACAGATATAAAAATATCTGTAATTTCTTTTGCTGATACAAGCACAGGAACTGCTAAAATTTCAGAGGTTTCTTGACTATATTTGTGTTTGAAGAAAATGCTAACATTCAGTTAGAGGTTAATGAAAATAAAGATGGGTGTTTTCCTTCTAAGTTCCCTGGATTCTCTCCAAAGATCTCATGGGTGTCTGTGGACCCCAAACTAAGGGAATGGTTTCTTAAACTAGAGAAACTCACCAACAGCATTTTTGAGAAAAGAAAAATGGAAGAGATGGCATGGCCACCAATGAATGCAATAAACTAACTCTGCTTTTGAAATTTAATTTACCATTTACCTCTGCATATTCTCTGCTTGACCTAAATTCCACCGTCTATACCAACAACTTACCTGAAAGGGTTTGGGCACCAGCTCAGAGAAAGCAACAAACTGGACAACAGCTAGGAAAAAAAAAAAAAAAAAAAGACCAGCTTATAGATGTCTTTGGTAGTTAGTAGTTCCTTATGTAATGCAACTCATATTTATCTAGTGTTTGTGAACTTCATCGAAACATTCTCTCACCTTTTGTGTCATTTTATCCTTAAAGTACCTGTATACAGATAAAGAGACTAGATACTGATATCAGTATTTTGCAGAGGCTGAAACTCAGCACAGAGAGGTTAAGGCACCTGTTGAAGGGTATTTAGTTGGTTTGCTGAGCCAAGACCATAAACCAAAACTCCTTGTATTCAACTGTGGGCCCATAGTCCTTTAGGCTTAATTTTAGGTGCTAGAGCTCATAAAATCCATACTTCAGGAGGAAGATTGTGTATCTAAGATGAGAAGGAGCCAAATTCAGATTCAGTCCTATATGAAACTCAGTCATCTCAGGGTGATATTTTACCTAAATATAGGATGGTTCACCAATACTGGAATTGTTTCCAATGCGAATCCAGCAATAATAGACCTGATTTCGTTTTGGTAGTGGCAGTGGCGGTGATGGTGGTGTATATTGTTAGTTTTTGTCATACAAGCCTCCATTTCTCAGATTTGAAATTACACACGTGGCTTCCAAAGACTTAAATTTACTCATTCATGAAAGTGGATTCCCAGTTTTCTTTCCTTCCTTCCTTCCTTCCTTCCTTCCTTCCTTCCTTCTTGCTTTCTTGCCTTTTTTTTTTTTAACTACTTAAGGTCCTTGGCACAAAGAGTGAGCAAACATTTACACTTAAATTTTTCTCTTTTTCTATCTATATACAGACAGGGACACAATTTTAGTTTGGGCCAGGAGGAGGTATTTTAATGTCTGAATTTTATATTTTGTCCTCTGTGGTTGTATTTGTATAAATGCCTTACTTTTGTAGCTAGAACACTGTGTTTGGTTTTGTGTAATGAAAAATTTGGCTGGCCATTATCGCTAGTTCTTGAGAGGTAGCTTCTAAACCGTTGGATGACTTGAGTGTCTTTGTCTTTGCAGGGAGGCAAGACCAGGCCTGATTGTTTATAATAATAAGGTGGCTCACACTGGACAGTTTATGCTAATGAGATGATTCAGGACAGGGGCTGACCATGCCAGAAAGACCAAATATGTGATTAGTGGGTTTGGGCTTTGAGCCATGAGATGTAAGCCCGAACTCTGGAGGGGAAAGGAGGAGCTGGAGAATGAACCACGTGGCCAGTGATTCCGTCAATCATGCTTGTATGAGGCCTCATTCAGCTTCAATAAAAATCTCAGTACACCAAAGCTCAGGTAAGCCTCCTTGACTGATATTACTCCTTCAGTACTGTCACACTTTCAGGCTGGGAGGATAACACATCCTTACAGACGTTGCACTTGGAACCCTGCCAGACATCGCCCTGCATATTTCTTCTTTGGGCTAGTTCTACTGTGTACCCTTTTAATGTAATAAAACTGTAAGTATAGCACTTCCCTCAATTCAGTGAGTCGTTCTAGCAAATTATTCAGCCTGAGGGTGGTCATGGGAATCTCTACATTTTTAGCCAGTTGGTTGGAAGAGTGAGTGACCCTGGGAACCCTTTAACTTGGGACTAGTGTCTGAAATGAGGGCTGTCTTGTAGAGAATTTAACTTGTGAAATTTGGCTTAACTCTGGGTAGATTTACAGAATGACAAAATGAGAAAAAGCTGGTACTCTCATCGATTAAACCAGTGCCAGGTATATTATCTAATTTAATTCTCAGTTAAAACCCTTGAAGCCAAGTCCTTTTATTTTTGGTTTTGCTGGAAGGAAACTGAAGCTCAGGAATCACAAAGCTAAATTGAGATTTAAATGCAAACTCAAAACACCAGAATAAACACCTTTGTTGAAAGACTGAAAGACACAAGTGGAAAATTTTGTTAAAAGATCTCGACTGATCCTTATTTTTATAGAAACCATTTTAATATGCAACTACATTGATCTCCTATGCTTAATTTTTGAAATAGTCTTTATTTGTTCAACAAATTTTTATTGAGCTACTACTGTGTGGCATGCATTGTTGTAGGAGCCAAGGATATCTCAGTAAACAAAACTTCTGCCCTTAAGAAGTTTACTTTCTAGTGAGCCAGGAAGAGAGAATATATATTTTTTAAAATAAGTAATGTGCATGGTATATTAGAAGATGACCATGGAGGCCAGGCCTGGTGACTCATGCCTGTAATTCCAGCACTTTGGGAGGCCGAGGTGGGCAGATCACTTGAAGTCAGGAGTTCAAGACCAGCCTGGCCAACATGTTGAAACCCCGTCTCTATTAAAAAAAAAAAACAAAATACAAAAAAAATTAGCCAGGCATGGTAGCAGTCGCCTGTAATCCCAGGTGCTCGGGAAGCTGAGGCAAGAGAATGGCTTGAACCTGGGAGTCGGAGGTTGCAGGGAGCTGAGATTGTGCCACTGCACTCCAGCCTAGGTGACAGAGTGGGACTCTGTCTCCAAAAAAAAAAAAAAGGAAGATGATCATGGCAAGTGAGAGTAGGTAAGGAAAATGAATAAGGAGTCTGTAGGGGGTGGTCCAGGTAGCGCATCAGAGCCAAGACTTCAAGGGAATGAGGAAGTGAGCCATGCAGATGCCTGGGGGAGCTGCCCCAGGGAGAGGTCACAGCCAACTCCCAGGCCCAGAGCAGGGACCATGACCACACAGGAAGGCCAGCATGGCTGAAGCAGGAAGAGCAGCAGTGTTCCCTGGAGTCATACAACATGAGGCCAAATAGGGCCAATCACTCTGTGGGAGTGTGGGATGGGTGGTGCCAATCATGAGGAACTTCCCAGGCCATTTTAAGAACTTTGGCCTTCCTTTTTTGCACGAGTCAGGAAGCCACTGGCAGTTTGCCATCAGAGAAGTCCCATGATTTCGGTTTGAAAGGGACCACGACCACTCTGGCTGCTGGGTTGAGACTAGACTGGGAGCAGGGAGGCTGCTTTGGAGGCCATAGCAACAATTCAGGTGGAGGACAGACCAGGATGGGACAGTGGAGTGGTGATGAGTGTGCAGATGTTGGATGTATTTTGAAGGTACAGCCAATAGGATTTGCTGATCTACAGGGTGTGGAGGGGGAGAGAAAGTGAGGAGCCCAGGCTGAGGCAGAGATTTTGGTCTGAGCAACTGGAAGGAGGGAGTGGCCGTCCTCTGAGGTGGAGAGACTTAACTGGTCAGGGGATAGGGAGGCCTGGTATGCTCAGGTTTTAGGGTAGAGGATCAGGAGCTCAGATGGGGTGTAGGACATTTGATTTGCCTAGTAGAGTCCAAGCGGACATGTCAAGAGGCATTTTAATCAAGATGTTTTTACTTTCTTCCCTCCTCCCAGTGTTCCTGCCTTCTCTACTGAAGGCAGAGAGGATACATACATATAGAATATGGCCTTCACTTCTAATGACAAGAGCCACTGGGAGTTGGGTTCGTTGTGAGTCATTGCTTGGCACGCACTAGGTACTTTGTGCAAGTATGTTAAGTGAAAGAGATTTAAATTTTGTACTAAGAGGAACTTGAAAAATAAAATAAAATAAATGATCATTCTACGTACAAGAATGCTAAAACTGCCAGCAGAGGGAGATTGTTTCCTCATTTGTTTTTGGTTTTACATTTCTGCAACATTAATGTTTTGCTTCCTTTAGTAATTGGGACTTATTTATTATTTAGTTTGTAACAGGCACCATGGAGGCAGTTACTAGAATGTTGAGAATTTTTCACTTTAGAATAATTCACACTTACAGAGAAGCTACAAAATGACCGTCAAGAACTCTGGTACACCCTTAACCCAGATTCGCCAATTGTTAATAATTGGCCAGACTTGCTTTATCAAAATCTATCTATCTACTTATCTTTCTTTCTCTCTACCTACTTACTTATTTTTTCTAGACCATTTGAGAGTAAGCTGTGAATATGACACCTTTTTATCCACAAATGCATTTCCTAAGAATAAGGTCATTCTCCAACATAGCCACAGTACAACTGTCAGTACCGGGAAATGTCACATTGCTACAATACTACTACAGACCTTATTCAAATTTTGTCTATTAGCCCAATAACATTCTTATAACAGCTTTTTTAGGTTCATGTTCCATTCCAGGATCTGGCATGGCATATAATTGATATATGTTCCACTAGTGTCTTTTAATTTAGAACTTTCTCAGCCTCTCTGTATTCCATGACACTGTTTTTAAAGAAGACTGGCCACTCCTTGGGTGGAATTTCCCTTGATTGAGGCTTGACTAATGGTTCCTCGGGATTAGATTTGGGCTAGCCTTTTTGGCAGGGATGCCCACAGTGAGGGACACTGTGACCTTCTCCGTGTCTTGCAGCAGGGGGCCCGTGATGTTGCTATGTTCTGTTATTGGAATGTTAACTTGGATCAATTGATTAATGTGTTATCTCCCAGGTTTCTCCACTGTATAGCTAATTTTTTTAAGATGTGTTCTTTAACGTGCCTCTGTTTCTTGCATGGTGTGGATATTTCAGCTGTCTTCACAAAAGCCTTAACTCAGTTATGGCGGGATGAATCATAGCCCTGATATGTGTGAATTACTCTCCTCACCATACACAAAACCAGAGGAGATTCTGTGTGGTTTTGAAGGACCCAGAAACGATGTCAGCACTTGTGCCCACTCACAGGTAACTTACCTGTCATCTGAGCAACACGACAGTATTCACAGTGCACCCTGCTTCCAAAGGAGAACATTTTTAAAAAATAAAACATGGCAAAAATCATTCAGAAAATGGCATTTGTTTCTCACAAAGTAGCTTCACAATAACTTCCCACTCCCTGCCCCACCCCAAGAAGGTCTTCTTTTGTTAAAAGGGGAATGGGATTGTTGATGACCTCTACAAAGGAGATTTAAAAACAATGGGGGAAGGGGAGAGGGGAGCCCGGCTAGGTGGCCCACGCAGGTAATCCCAGCACTTTGGGAAGATGAAGGAGGAGGATCGCTTGAGCGCGGGGAGTTCAAGATCAGCCTGAGCAACACGGCAAAACCCTGTTTCTACAAAAAAATACAAAAGTTAGCTGGGGATTCTAGTACGTACTTGTAGTCCCAACTGCTTTGGAGGCTGAGGTGGAAGGATGGCTTGAGCACGTGAGGTCAAGGCTGCATTGAGCCGTGATGGCACCATTGCACTCCACCCTGGGCGACAGAGCAAGACCCTGTCTCAGAAAAAAAAAAAAAAAAAGGGAGGAGGGTGGGCACCGTGGCTCACACCTGTAGTCCCAGCACTTTGGGAGTTCAAGGAGGGCAGATCATGAGGTCAGGAGTTTCAGATCAGCCTGGCCAACATAGTGAAACCCCGTCTCTACTAAAAATACAAAAGTTAGCCAGGTGTGGTGGTGGGCACCTGTAATCCCAGCTACGGAAGGCTGAGGCAGAAGAATCACTTGAACCCAGGAGGCGGAGGTTGTGGTGAGCCAAGATCACACCATTGCACTCTAGCCTGGGCAACAAGAGCAAAACTCCATCTCAAAAAAAAAGAGAGAGAGAGAAAAAAAGAGAAAAAAAAAAAAACAACCCAAAACAACAGAGGCTGATGGCTCAACCTGCTTGCTAAGCATGGCAGGATCTAATTGTGTCTCAAAGATTGGACCAGAGAGTTGGGGATACCCTTCCACCACACCCTACTGCAGTGTTTATAGGCCCAAAGGGTCTCCAACTAGCCTGGCACCCAGTAGGTGTTTGATAGATTACCCTCTGTTAGTTGTGCTACTTTCCTCCTATCCCACTGGGGACAGTGGCCTGAGCAGTTTAGAGGATCCCTGGCCAAGAAGAACAACCATGAGGATCATGTATCGAGTGACTGCCAGAGCCAGGCACTGCCCTAAGTGCCTCGTCATTCACCCAGTGACATTGTGGGGTAGGTAGAGTGAATGCCCCATTTTACAGAGAAAGAAACTGGGTCTCAGAGAAGTACTATGGCCAAGGTTGCTCAGCTAGGAAGACCAACTATTGAACATGGCAGTTCAGCCATTTTATTTACATTTTCTACCCTCAAGCAGGGACAGCAGTGAAAAGAAGGTGAGATCTCAGACGCTGTAGGAACTGTTAAGTTGGCCATTGACTGGGTCAGTCAAAAAAGTACATATATCCCTGTGAATGTATATATAAATACACATCACACACATATATATATACACTATATAAATATACAGTATAAGACTATATGCACACATCTATATACAAATACAGTATAAGACTATGTGTATGTACGTATATGTGTGTGTGTGTGTATATATATATATATACACACACATACAGTCATGTACTGCATAATGAGATTTCAGTGATCCCATAAAATAATACTGTATTTTTTACTGTACCTTTTCTAATTTAGATACACAAATACTTAGCATGGTGTTACAGTTGCCTACAGTATTTAGTAGAGTCACATGCTGTAGGTTTGGAGCCCAGGTATGTAGTAGGCTGTGCCATCTAGGTTTGTGTAAGTACACGCTGTGATCTTCACACAATGAGGAAATTGCCTAGAACATATCCCCATTGTTAAGCAATGCATGACTATATGTATATATTTCGATGAGAAACACACTAACATTTGTAGTGATAAACATTTTATATTGCTTTCTTGTGACCTCTCAGTAAACCCCATGAATTTAGTCTAAGCATGCTCATTTTACGGATGAATAAACTGAGGCTCCAGAGATCACAGTTGGCAAGTGGCTGAGCTGGGACGGTATCCAGCTCTATCTGGTTCCAAAGTCTGGTCTCTAAGGCCCTCCTTACTAAGCTAAGAACAACATGAGAAGATGTTTTCAAATGAAAACCAAACAATGACGACCTCTCTGCCCCTTTCAGGCTGACAAAAATGAAAAAGTTGAGTAATGCCTCCAGTTGGCTGCAATGAGGGGAAAGAAAAGTGAAAGCTCTCATATGCTGTTGTTGGAAGGGTCAATTCATAGGATCTTTTCAGAGGCACTGGTTGCTGTCACAATTAAAATAGCGTTTCCAGTTGAACCCAGCATTTCCAGTTTAAGTCCAGTGTCAGGACTGTTATTCTACAGCCATACTAACACATATACATATACATACACATGCACAAACATCTAGATCTTTCCCCCATAGCATTGTAGATAAGAGCAAAAGCTACAATCAACCTAAGTGTATATTAATTGGGAGATTAATTAAATACGTGATAGAGTGCCCAAACAATGGAAAACTATGCAGCTATTAGAAAAAGATTGAGGTAGATTTATTCATGGTGCTGTGGAAGGATGTCCAAAGAATACTCTTTTTTTTTCTGAGATGGAATCTTGCTCTGTCTCCAGGCTGGAGGGCAGTGGTGCGATCTCGGCTCACTGCAACCTCTGCCTCCCGGGTTCAAGCAATTCTCCTGCCTCAGCCTCCTGAGTAGCTGGGATTACAGGCGCCCACCATCACACCTGGCTAATTTTTGTATTTTTAGTAGAGATAGGGTTTCACCATGTTGGTCAGGCTGGTCTCAAACTTCTGACCTCGTGATCCGCCTGCCTCAGCCTCCCAAAGTGCTAAGATTACAGATGTGACGCACCTGGCCAGAATACTCTTAAGTGGAAAATAAAGAGCCTCATAGTGTCTGATCCCTTCTGTGTCATAAAAAAGTGAGGTGTGGGGAGACCATTTCCAGAAGGGAATTTTAAGAGCTTACCTCTGGGGAAAGGAAATGGAGAATCTGCTACCATTTACATTTCTACCAGAAGCATGCATTACTTTTATATTTTAAATATTTAAAACATTATTGATGTTTTACTTTCATCTTTTATACATTTAAAAAAAATTGTGTGTATTTTCTTGCTCAAGAAACTTCACAGAATCAACAACAGGCAGTTGACTATGCCTTTGAAAGAAACAGAATGTGACCCTGGGCTTGGGGTTTCTTTAGTTAGAAAACACCTTTGAAAGGAAGTGAAACATACCACCAAGCACCAAGACAAAGGGAGCTTCCTGCTTGTCTGCAAGGGGAGGAACTCGTATTCTTAAAGGGGCAGGAAGGACAGTTATTTTCAAGTCGATTGCTATCATAACCCTGAACCACTGTGCAGTAGAACCCGTTCTAGAACGCAAGAGCAGTCAGACAGCCCACCCTAGGCCCAGCTGAGAAGTATCCTCACTTACAGCAGCTGTGCTTTGGATATTTTCCTTGTAGAATGTGACCACACATTACATTTTGGTGAAGTGAATCCTATTTTCAGTGAGGTAGGGAGGTTGCTCGTGGAATCATATAGTGATGTGTAAATGCACCTGAATATTCATGTGCGGGGTTTCTCTAAGTAGAAGCGCGTGTGGCCAGATTGAACCACTATGAACGTGTACATTTGGACAGGTACTTGGTTTCTTAATTTTGCCGTTGTTTTGCATCTGCTAGCTCACCCTTGTCTCCCAACAGCCCTGTGTGGGCGTGAGAGGGCAGCTAGCATCCCATCCATAAGTGAAGACCTGAGACACATGGTAACGGACTTCCCCAAGGTCTCTGAGCCCCTAGCAAGGCCGGAAAGGGTCCCAAGCCCAACAGGTTGGCTTCTGGTCTGGTGCTTCGGCAGGGGAGGAGCTGTGGTTTCCTGTGGTTTCATCATCCGTCTGTCTGACCGTTTATGTGGAAGTAACTTTCCACTGGCTTCTCCTAGGCCTCCCTCAGGAGTGAAATGCCAATGGGGCCCTGAATGGGGGCTCTGCGAGGGAGGATCCACGTGGGTAGTGGATGAGGGAAGCCTGGGAAAACAGGTGAGGCTGGCGAGGGCAGGGGTGACATCCTACCTCCCCTCTCAGCCTCTCATCTGTGCCCATATTCGTCTGCCTTGTGTGGCTTTATAGCATGGGAGGCATCTGCCAACTGCCCAATTCCCACTAGTTACTGGATAGTCACTTCCACAGAAGCAGAGCAGAAAAGCCTCACACACTGCCATCCGCCTGCTCTACTTTCACCGAAGTGACTGCCACTAGCGGCCTGGCTTCTGCTGCCCCTGGTGCAGGAGGATGGGATGGACTTGACCCTGGCTCATGGTTCCCTGAGAGGGCCACGCTGGGCTCAGGGAGATAACAGGGGACATCTGTGTTCTCTCCTCCTTGCCGCCATCACACCTGGAGGGACGGTCTCCAGATTCAGCCAATAAAAATAGAAGATGCCTTCAAATCTAAATGGGAATTTCAGGAAATAACAAATAGTTTTTTAGCATGAACATGTCCCATGCAATATTTGAGACCATAAAAATTATTTCTGTGAAATTCCAATTTAACTGGGCCTCTTGTATTTCATCTGACAAGGCTACCCTGACGGGGACAACTTAGGCCCTCTCACAGGCACATTACTACCTCAGCTGTCTCGCTCTCTTTTTTTTTTTTTTGAGATGGAGTCTCGCTCTGTCGCCCGGGCTGGAGTGCAGTGGCATGATCTTGGCTCACTGCAACCGCTGCCTCCCAGGTTCGAGCGATTCTCGTGCCTCAGACTCCTGAGTAGCTGCGATTACAGGTGTGTGCCACCATGCCCAGTTAATTTTTGTATTTTTAGTAGAGATGGGGTTTCACCATATTGGCAAGGCTGATTTCAAACTCGTGAACTCAAGTGATCCGCCCACGTCGGCTTCCCAAAGTGCTGGGATTACAGGTGAGAGCCACTGTACTTGGCCTGTCTCTTTATCCAGATTCTCCCATAGACACACACACACATACACACACACACACACACCCTCAGCAAGTCTCAGGCCTCTAAGTCTTCCTCTTAGGGGCTCCTGTCAGCCCTGCCCCAACTGGGTCCTCTGCCCTACGGGGGAGAGAATGGGAAGGCTGAGGAGGGGGTGAGGGGAAGTACGGGAGGCAGAGGAGGAAGAAAGTTTCAGAAGAGAGCAGCTTAGGCGGAGGCAGTGAGAGCTCAACCCAGTGGAGACGTGGACTCTAAGAGCAGACGGGAGCCGCCAGCATGAAAACGTGACCTGCAGGGCTCAGAGCTGGCCCGCCCAGCAGGAAGCCTGTGTTTAGTCAAGGTGGGGCCGGTGTTCACTCAAGGTGGGCGTGTGTTCAGACAAGCAAGCAAAAGCAAGCCTCCCTCTGAACTTCCTGAGGCCCTGCGGGGCCTTGCTAGGGCACCCTTTCCTGCGGAGGCTGGCTTCAGCCTTGTCTTCTCCCTGTGGCCACCCAAAAGCAGGATTCAGAGCCAGGAGCCATGTGGAGCCAGCTCCTGGAGAGGCAGAAAGTGCCAGGACTACCACCCTCCGTACCCCGCCTGGTCTCATTCTGCAGGCAGCTCCCGAGAGCCCACTAAGTGCTAACACGACATTTCGGGCTCTTTACGATCAACCCGACTAACGTTTAATTAACTTGAAATAAAATGAATTCATCTTGACTATACCTCGATGAGTATTAGACAACCATGTACCCGCGCATAACCACACTCCGCATCAAGATACAGATCACCAACACCCTGGAAAGTTTCCTGTCAGTCATTGTAGAGGCTTAAACGGTGGCCCACCTTGTGAAACTTCTTTGTCACCCCAAGACAAAATGCGGTCCTCACCCCCCGATCCCCCTTGGAAGGTCTTTTGTAGTGCCATTTGTCCCGATTGCTGCCACTTGTGTGTTCTCTTTTTAAAATTTATTTAGAGTTGGAGTCTCTCTCTGTCGCCCACGCTAAAGTGCAGTGCGGCACAATCCTGGCTCACTGCACACTCCGCCTCCTGGGGTTAAGCAATTCTCTAGCCTCAGCCTCCCGAGTAACTGGGACTACAGGTGTGCACCACCACACCTGGCTAATTTTTGTGTTTTTAGTAGTGACAGGGTTTCACCATATTGGCCAGGCTGGTCTCAAAGTCCTGACTTCTGCTGATCCACCCACATCGGCCTCCCAATGTGCTGGAATTACAGGTGTCAGCCACTGCGTCTGGCCCCACTTGTGTGTCCTCTGTCTCCTCTCTCTCTCAGGCTGGATCTCCTGAGTGGTAGACCTGGGCCCTATTTCTCTCTGTATCTCCAGGACATAGCAACAACGGCCTTCCATAAGTAATGCTCCTTGAGTGATGAGAACCTTATGGGGCAGCCTGAATCATGAAAACTGGGGATATTGTTATTAATCTGGAGAGCTCCTCTTTATTGTTTTTTAAGACAGCGTCTTGCTCTGTTGCCCAGGCTGGAGTGCAGTGGTGCAATCATAGCTCACTCAACCTTCCCATTTCAGCCTCCCAAGTAGCTGGGATCACAGGCGCACACCACCATGTCTGGCTAATTTTTTAATTTTTTCTAGAAACAAGGTCTCATGATGTTGCCCAGGCTAGACCTGAACTCTTGAGCTCAAGCAATTCTTCCACTTCGGCCTTCCAAAGTACTGAGATGACAGGCATGAGCCACGCCTCTGGTCAAAGACAGCTCCTCTTCGAAAACAGGAGCTGATGTGGACGTCAGCTTCCCCTCTCTCATGAACTTGCTCAAGTCAGGTTTCCGCTGTTCTGTTAGAGACCGTGTTTATTACTAGCCCATATGAGAGGAAGAACCTTTGAACCCTTCTGTCTATGCCTCTAGGGTTTTCATAAGGCTGGACCCAACCTCATGAACTTCATTCTTTATTGGGAAAGAAAGAATACATAACAATGATAGGAATATAATTACATAGATGTTTCTGATCTTAAATGTCATTTGGGAATCATTGTAGAAAATCTGGAGATAATGTTAATATCTGGCATTTATGGGCTGCTTACTGCATGCCAACGAGTAGCCTACATATTTCTCATTTGAATTTCAGAACAAGGCAATGTGGTATGGTTGACGTTAAGTCTGGAATGGTTCCCTCACTTTACAGAAGAGAACCATGTTACCTGACTTGCCCAAAGTCACATTGTTGGGAAGTGGGAGCCAGGATTTGAATCCAGTGTAGGAGCCAAGGGAAAACCTCCCCTTCGCCCTCTGAAGGTTCACTGAAAAATCAACTCAAAAAAGGCAGATTAATAGGCTGGGCGCACTAGGTATAATCTGAGCACTTTGGGAGGCTGAGGCTGGAGAATTGCTTGAGGCCAGAAGGTCCATGAGGCCAGCAGTTCAAGACCAGCCTGGGCAACATAATAAGACCACTGTCTCTACAAAAACATTTTTTAAAATATTAGGTGTGGTGGCACACGCCCAAGTTTTAGTTATGGTGGTACACGCCTAAAGCGTTTTTTAAAAAAATTAGGTGTGGTGGTAGCTGCCTGTCATGTCAGCTACTCAGGAGACTGAGGTGGGAGGGTTGCTTGAGCCCAGGAGTTCAAGGTTACAGTGAGCTATGATGATGCCATTGCACTCCAGCCTGGAAAACAGAGTGAAGACTCTGTCTCAAAAAAGATCTTGCTACTGAATTCCAGCCTAGGTGAAAGTGAGACTTTGGCTCTAAAATAAAATAAAGAACCATGTATGCAACAGCCTAGTAGTCATTTCTTCTTAGATATCCCACAACCCCCATAAACTCAGTATGCCCAACATACCGATAACACATCCTCTTGACTCTGCTGAGAGAGAGCATTAAAAAATATATAATAGTCGGGACACGGTGGCTCACACCTGTAATCCCACCACTTTGGGAGGCTGAGGCAGGCAGATCATGAGGTCAGGAGTTCAAGACCAGCCTGGCCAACATGGTGAAACCCCTCTCTACTGAAAATACAAAAATTAGTCGGGCGTGGTGTCATGCACTTGTAATCCCAGTTACTCGGGAGGCTGAGGCAGGAGAATTGTTTGAACCTGGGAGGCAGAGGTTGCAGGAAGCCAAGATCACACCACTGCACTCCACCCTGGGCAACAGAGCAAGACTCCATCTTGAAAAAAAAAATAATAATACATAAAAAGGCAGATTAATTGGAGCAAAGACATACAGATCTATTAATGTGCACATGGAGGAGAACAATAGAGTGAATACTAACCCCTGCAATAGGTACAGAAGATTATATACCATGTTGAGGTTACAAAAAGACTGGGGGCTTGGATCTTGGCAAAAAGATTATGGCAGGGGGAGATGAGGAGGCCTGGCTTGCAAAGGTGTTCTTGTTACCCAGGAGAAACCTCAGAGGTAACAGCTCTCAGACAGAATAGATGGTAAATGTTTCTTTCAGACCTTTAAAGGTGTCAGACTGTAAGTTAATTTTCCTAGATATGGACAAGAGAGAGCCTCAGAGAAAGCCTGGCTGCATCAGTGTACATTTTCCCTGCAGATGCAAATCTTCGCCGCATGAGACAGCTTCTCATGGCTGCTTCTCTTTGCAAGCCCTCTGAACAGCCATCTCAACATATGTCAAAGAAATATATTTTGGTGTAAAATATGTTGATTTCTTCACTGGTCTTGAAGTGTCCCACTCCTGAGGCCTCTACCAAGTTTGAGAGAAGAATCTGGGAGAAGTTTGGGAGATTTTTTTTTCTTTCTAGTTTTGTTTTGTTTTAATTGCACTGTTTCCTCTAGAGTTTACAGTTATTATTGCTGTGTGATCTAATTATGTGCAAGCAACATAATCACAGAACTGATTATGCCTCTGAAAATTGGAAGGAACTATTTTTTGGGGAAAAACCCAAATTGAGAAATGACTGAGTTTATAGCCAGTAACAGCTGTTACTTCCTGAAAAGGAAGTTAAATCGATTTCTTTTGCTCAAAGAGTTTCTACTTCCTGAAGATATGTACCCTATTTTCTATGTGTGCAAAGGCAGTCTGTGTACGTGATGACAGCCCATACGGGCCTGACGGCCTCCAAACAAAAGGCCAGGCCAGCAGGCATCAGAAGCTTTTCCTTTTCCCCAGTTCCCTGTTTCCAGATTGTGTTCCAAAGTTATCATTTCTACTTACCTTGAAGTCCTTCACTTCCCTGTTTCCTTCCTCTACTCCCTGAGCCTCTCATAAAACCCCTGAAGTGTGGCTGTAATGGCCTCCTCTAGGTGCACATGCCCCAGGCTACTCTGCTTCACAGTTCCCCCACGAGCAGTCCCCTGACTGTGTCCATGCCACTCCCTGCTTCTAAACCTTCCAGCGCTCCTCACCACCAGCCGCCTATAAAGGAAAAGGGCCTTGTGTTGGCCTTCAGGGAGGGCACAGTTTGCAGGCAGTACTGCCTACCAGCACACTTCTGTTTCCTTCAGGTCACCAAAGCTTTAGCCCTGAGAGTTTATCATTCCTTCCTCATCTTCCTGTCCATGCCTGTACTTCCAGATGGTCATTCACGCTGTGCCCTCTGCCAGGAACGCCTCGGTCTCACTTCCAACCTCACAGCCACCTTTGGAGACAGCCCTTGTAGCATAGACGTTAAGATGGAAGGTTCTGGACTCAGGCTACGGGATTTTTATACTCATTCTGCTCAGGGTGTGCAGCCACATAGGAGCCATGCTAAGGAGGGCTCCAGGCTTAGTTTATTGCTCTTCTGCCACCATCCTGAAATTCTTAATCATTTTTGAACCAGGGCACTGGAGTTGCAAACTATGTAGCCAGTTCTGCTTCTGAAACTGACAAGCTGTGTAACTAAAAAATCAGGATGACGGTGAAGGCTTAGAACAGGGTCAGGCACTTTGGAAGTGGTCAGTGAATGGGGGCTATCATTATCCCCATCTTACACGCGAGGAAAAAGGCTCAGTGAGTTGCTCCACTCTCCACAGCTGTCACGTGACAGACATAGTGACGTGGCTCACTTTCACTTCCCATGTCGATGTGAACTTTCTTACGTAGCCCTGACTCTTTGTAGCACGTGGACATGTCTGCTCTCAGTGTATTATGTGGCAGTATTCAAAGGCTGCCTTTGTTCCTTTTTCATAAGTCTTAGAAGTAAGCAAAGCACAGAGCTAGTATTTCTCACACTTGATAAATGAGAACAGTAAATCAGTGACTGCCTTAAGGACCCAAATCCAATTATGAGCTTTGCTGAGACAAAGATGCTGGCATCAGAGTCTGGAATCTGGGGGTCTGTGAACCCACACACCATGCCTGTCCCTCTTCAGTCTGGAGCCAGAATCCTCCTTTTCCTGCAAAAGACAAAAGAAGCTAACAGATGCATGCTGGTTTCCGGAGGAAAAGGTTCTCTGGCCCAGTGAGAAGATGGGAAGTCTTGATCTTTCCTGCAGGAAGGGGGTAGGTAGCTCAGGATACCACCAAGAGATGCTTTTAATTGTTCTGCAACAGTGACAGCTCGGCATCGTGATGCCTGGTGCTGCTGGGGTACAGTACTGTTGCTAATGTCAGCTCCCATTCATTCATTCATCTGTTTACATACTCACACATTCTGAATGCAGTTATGCTGTGGTCTTGGGGAAGGAGCTGTACTAGTGGAAAGTAATGCAAAGTGAAAAGAATGTTCTTGCCACTTTGGGATTAGGGAGAAGACCAGCAGGTATGCAAAGATTCATAACCATCTGGTGAGTGCCTAAAGCCAGGTATTATGAGAACTCAGGAGAAACCAGAGGCCTAGAAAGGGCAGGAAAAACATGGCTCCCTCAGGAGGTGAAATTTGAGCTGAGATTTGAGCGATGAGGAGAGCTGATTGCCAGTCACATTGGATTCGTTTCCTATCCCTGCGGTAGCAAAGGACCACAGATCTAGCAGTTTAAACAACATAAATTGGTCATCTTAAAGTTCTGGAGGTCAGAAGTCTCACGGGGCCAAAATCAAGGTTCCTAGCAGGCTATGTCTTTTCCTGGAGGTTCTCAGGGAGAAGCTGCTTCCCTGCCTTTCCAGCTTCTAGAGGCCATCTAGATTCCTTGGCTTGTGCCCCATCCTCCATCTTCAAAGCTGGCAATGTCACGTCTCTCTGACCAGTCCTGCATAGTCACATTTCCCCCTGACTCTCTTCTTGAGCTGCCCTTTTCCACTTTTAAGGGCCCTTGTCACTATACTAGGCCCACCTGGATAATCCAGGACACTCTCGCTACTTGGAGGACAGCTGACTAGCGGTATTAATTCCATCTGCAGCCAAAATTCCCTTTTGCCATGTAACCAAATATTCATAGGTTCCAGGGATTAGCATGTAGACATGTTTTGAGGGCTGCTGCTCTGCCTACCATGCCCATTTTGTAGATTACTTGCTGTGTGCCCCTGAGTAGTTTTATCCAGTCTCTCTGAGCCTCACACTTCTCATCTGTAAGACATAGAAATAAGACCCGCCCTGTCCATCTCACCTGAAAATGTAATGAGATAGTGTTTGTACAAATGCTTTAATAATGGCAAAGGTGTCTGTCAGCACAGATGCTCCTACAAGGGAGAAGGGCAGGGGATAACATCCTGAGTGCCTGATGCATTCTAGGTAGGTGCTAGAAGACGGTTTATCCCAGATGGTGCATATCTCTTCCCAATTCCACATTCAGTGCTGTCACATCGGTGTCTTGAGATCCGCCATGGTAAGAATACTTACACCATAGAAATACTCCAAATCAGGGCTACCCCCACCACCTTGAGAACCAGTTATTTTTTGTGTTTTTGTTTTGTTTTGCTTTTTTGTTTTTTTGAGACAGAGTCTCATTCTATCACCAGGCTGGTGTGGCAGTGGCACGATCCTGGCTCACTGCAACTTCAGTTTTCCAGTTTCAAGCAATTCTCCTACCTCAGCCTCCTGAGTAGCTGGGACTATAGGCACGTGCCACCATGCCCGGCTAATTTTTTGTCCTTTTAGTAGAGACAGGGTTTCACCATGTTGGCCAGGATGGTCTCAATCTCTTGACCTCGTGATCCACCCACCTCGGCCTCCCACAGTGCTGGGATTACAGGCGTGAGCCACCGCGTCCGGCCGAGAACCAGTTGTTAAACATTTATCAGCACATGACAAGTTTATTCCATTTATTTAAGAAAAACCACCTGAAGTGGCCTTAATTCCTTTATAGTACAGATGGGCAAGTCAAGCTCGCAGCCATTGATAAACCCACCTAAGATCTCACAGTTGGTAAGAGTGGTTGAGTGTTGAGGCTGGCTTGTCATACTCCAAAACTGATTTTTCCACTGCACCCTCAAAACCATTCTACACCCCTCCAATTCTGCTTACCCTTGACAGGTACAATTACTTTCACCAAGAGAATTATGGGACTTAATAGTAAGTTCAGCACTGTAACCGTCATGCCTAAGGTGGTGGATGGCCACTTTTTGGCTGTGGAAGTGCAGTTTCCTGGGGGATCACCTGAGTCACTGCCAATGTGACCTAAATCCAGTTTAAAGCCTTCTACCCTAGAGCTTAGGCAGCATAGGAAAACACTGTATTCTCCACTGTCAACTGCAGAGGGTTAAAGGGATTTGGTGTAAACAAATTGCCAGGTCACACACAAGTCAAAGTGCCACATGGCTTCCTCTTAGACAACCTGGAAGTGTTTGAAGGTCAGCAAACACAAGTGCTTCGTTCAGAAGTGAACAATGCAAATAGCAGGCTAGCATTATGGGCCTTTGGGAGCAGAATTAATGGTGGCAATTGAAGATTTAAAACAAAACCAAATTGACTTGACTTTATGTTCTATTTTAATCAGGTTCCTATTTCTCTGTGTGCTAATATTGTTTTATTAAGTTTGGGATTTTATTTTAAATGTGCTCAAAGCATAAGAAATCTAAAGTAGTTAGTGGGCATGAGGAGCAAAGACTGCACATCTGACAATGGTTCTCAGTCTCGGCTGCACATGGGAACCACCTGGGGACCTTTCAAAACTCCAGCTGCCCCAGGTGCATCCAGACCAGTTCATCCAAATCTCGGGGGCAGGGGAGGGGGCATTGGTCCTTGCAGATTGAAGCTTCCAGGCGATTCCCGTGTGCAGCCACGGTCAAGAACCACTACTCTTATAGTTTCTCTTATTCTCACTTTGCAGTCTCTAGTTTCGTGTGTAGTCTGTTTGGGAAAAGCATTGTATCCAGTTACATGAAAGGCCCTGGCACAACAGCAGGTGAAAGGCCTCAGGGCGTTTCCTAGTGGGTGTTTCAGAGAATAAAGAATCCCCACACCTAGAAAACCAGTTCTCCCACTCACCAGGAGTGACATCACCAGAAGCCAATAAAAGATTTTCACTTGAGTTTACCGGTTAAGGCCTCAATTGATTGAACCTAGAAATTGCCAGACAAACTATGAAGGATTAGGTTCTCCCAAACTGCTCCTTTTATGAGAGCCCATTCTCTGATTTACAGTAGATCTAGCCTCTCACCAGTTCTCTCAGGTTCAACGTATTTGTTTTGTGGCTGGGTAGTTTTGGCAGGAGGAGGACTTGAGTCCGCAGACAGATGAGAAGCCAGGTTTCAGAGAAAAAACAATGGAGATTCCACACCCTGAGCTCCACGAGTCGAAAATCAGAGCCTAAAGGCTGTAGACAAATTGTTGCTGCCCCCTATTGGCAGTGATTGGTGCTGACGCATGAGAAAGAGTCCAAGCCCCCTGGTGGTAAATCCCAGCTGGGCCCGTCCCTTGCTATGGCTCCATATTCAACTAACAATGCTGTAGGCACAAAAGAATTCCCCCTTAAATATACCAGTGGGAGTTGTGAAAGGAAAATAAATCTTGGGTCCCCCAAATCATTAAGCTAAAGGGAAGTCAAGCTGGGAAGTTCGTCAAGCAAACCTGCCTCCCGTTTTATTTCTAAATAATATAGCTACAAAGATTTAAAAAAAAAAAAAAGGACATACCTCGCTCACAATTTGCCCACAAAGAAAATCCTTGCGGACAAAGGACAGACAGAGCTCAATGTCAGGTAAGACAAATGCATATCTGATTGCTTCCTCTAACCTGTTGTTTCACTAAGCCAGACTAAGGCATAAGTGACTATTTCTCAACCCTCCTCCCATGTGAATTGTATATTCAGTGAAAGGCTGATCAGAGGCCCAAAAGAATGCAACAAATGTCTCTTATCTACCTATGATGTGGAAGCCCCCTCCCCTGCTTCGAGTTGTTCTGGACTGAACCACTGTACATCTTACACGTATCGATTAATGTCTCATGTCTCCCTAAAATGCATAGAACCAAGCTGTGCCCCCCCACCTTGGGCCGTGGGCACATGTAGCCAGCACCTCTTGAGGCTGTGTCATGGGTGCATCCTTAGTCTTTGCAAAATAAACTTTCTAAATTGACTGAGGCCTGTCTCAGATGTTTTGGATTCACAAATTGGTAACCACGAAGGGCTTCTGGATGGAGGAGGTACTCCTGACCTGTGAACAAATCTACTGGTGCTTGGTACCAGCTTGAGCTATCTTTAGCCAAAAGGACAATCGGCTGAGGCTTGGGCGACACCCCCACCCCCGACCAAGAGAATCCCTGATCTCCCCAAATTTGGTTGAGATCTAAAGTTTATTTTGCTGTATAACTCCTTTTCTGGAGTTTCACTTGCTTCCAACAAGGAAGGCAAGTTTCCTGCTTCCGCGATGACGAGTGCAGGTAACTTCTTTCTGGAATTTCAGCTCACTTCAAAGGGAAGGCAAGTTGGACTTTTTTCCTGCTTCAAAGATGGTGGAGAGCAGCCTTCAGCCTGAGTCCCACTGCTAGGTAAGTAGCCGAATTGGGTTTTTTTCTTGGCTAAAGTTAAGATTAACAATAAGCTGGTTTTAATTTATCCTTACCATTAGAGCGCTCGGTAATAATATATTAGGTTGATGCAAAACCACTTGCGGGTTTGCATTACTTTAAATGGCAAAAACGACAATTACTTTTGCACCAACCTATATATCGTGCGATTGTTTTGCTTAGCTGTTTTTTGTTGTTTCATTGTTTTTTTTTTTTTCTGTTTTGGTTGTTGTTTTGGTCTTTTTCTCATTGGGTTTGACCAACTCTATCCAACCTAATCAAATCCGAAGGAAACTTCCAAATGATGGGGAACAAGACCTCGGAATAGGCTAAATTCCACAACTGAAACAGAAAAGCAAGGAGAAAGACAAACAGTGCAGCAAAAGGGAAAAAAGACTTTTGATTTCGACTACCTGGAGGGCTCCATTTACATAATAAAGCCACCTTTTGTTACCCAAGCCAAACTGACAGAACAACGGCTGTGGCTCCAAGCAGTAGTTCCATAGCTAAGGTTCTGCCCTCAGTTATTGGTTTTTTTTTTTCACCAAGACAGCCTGGGTTTGGTTTCTAAAGCCCTTTCTGGTTTGGTATTTGTGTTACTTTTGAAATATCAGCAATTTATCCTAGTTAAAATATGGTAATAAGATTTTAAAGGTTTTTTAAAATGGCGCTTAATGATTAAAACTCAGCTTAATTAAAAGCCAATAGCCAAGGTGTGTGTGTGTGTGTGTGTGTGTGTGCGTGTGCGCGCGCGTGCATTTTAAAAGGTTATTTTTTTTTTTTTTTTTTTTTTTATCTCCTAGGACCTTGGGGTTTTTTTTTTGAGAAAAAGTTTGTTTTCTCTTCTTAGTGGACTGAACTGTGTTTTGCCATTTACTTCTGCTCTCTTCTTTTTTTTTGCCACCCTCTGCTGCATGAGGGACCTAATACAGTTTCTAAATGGCATGGGATTTAAAGAAAACAGAGACAATGCCAGACTCCTTTCTGGGGAGAAACCTCTGTTTTTCCTTATGGAACACCAAGAGTGTAAACAAACAAGTTCATCTCAGATTTTAAACGGCTTGCTTTTTTATTGTATTACCTGATTTTTTTCTTTCTTTTTTTATTTTTTGACTAAAATAGTTATAACAGAGGTTTATCTTGGGTGTTTGAAGTAAGGAAGAGTGTAGCTTAGACACTGGGAGAAATGTCTTTATTATTATTTTTTTTAAAAAAAAGCACTGTAAAAACATCTCATGGTCTAACCCCATAATAATTCTCTCCTTTTGGAGACCCAGGATTAATTGTGGGCTCTGCCCAGAGCTCAGAGATCCGGTTAAAACATAGAGACTACATTTATTTAATAGAACTACCTATCTAAATGAAAGTAGTCTCCTTATACAATCCTATGATAGATGTCTATAAATTTATGTTTAATTTGGCATTCATCTTTAATCTCCTAGCACCACCAGACTCTCTCTCTGTACCTTGAGATATAAATTTCGATATCTGATTTTGCACCTAAGAGTTGTTCCTTTGATATGCAAATTTAGGGCTATCTAGCTGACAACTACCTAGGGTAATAAAATGGGTCATCAAGAAATTGGAAGTCTAAAATAGGAAAAAGAAGAGGTCTTATGAATCTATAAGATCTGTGAATTTATGTGTCATGTATATAATGTTTCAATACTAAAAATATATAAACAAACTCAATTGGCTTAAAAAAAAAAAAGCACTTTTTTTTTGTTTTTTGAGACAAGAGTCTTCTCTGTCAACCAGGCTACAGTGCAGTCTCGGCTCACTGCAACCTCCACCTCCTGGGTTCAGGTGATTTTTGTGCCTCCGCCTCCCAAGTATCTGGGATTACAGGCGTGTGCCACAACGCCCGGCGAATTTTTGTATTTTTAGTAGAGATGGGGTTTTACCATGTTGGCTAGGCTGGTCTTGAACTCCTGACCTCAAGTGATCTGCCCACCTTGGCCTCCCAAACTGCTGGGATTACAGGCATGAGCCACTGCGCCCAACCAAAAAAATAGAGACTTTAAGTCAAATGCTTTTTCCAGTTCATATGACTTAAGTAAATTTTTAATAAATAAGATGATTTTGAAAGTATTCATCAAACAGAATTATAAATGACTTCAGAATTGTCAACATACATTATTGTTTAGATTTATTGGTAAAGTGGTTTTATATTTTATCTCTGCTGTATGTCAAAATGTGGCATAAGGGTTATAAAGCTATGAATGCAGCACAAAGGAAAACTGTATGTAAAATTTGATAAAGTAATATTGTTCGATTAATGAAAACAGCTAAATCCTGAGTTATTAGCAAAAAGAAACCACACACACCAAAAAAACCGTTTATCTAACCTTAAGGTTCTTACTTAGGAAAACCTGAAATTCACAGGTTACAAAATGGTTAACAAGGAAATAACTTTAAATGAAACTATCACAGTTTTTATAAGTAATCTGGGTAAACTATTTTAAAAGGTAATTAGGTAAATGTAATGAAATAAATGCTTATAAATAAACAAGAATTTAAAATCTAAAGTTAAATAATATTCATCGAACTGGTCATTTCCAATTTTACTTCTTTATTTATTTTTTTCTTTTTTTTTTTGAGTTTGGAGTCTCACTCTGTCTCCCAGGCTGGAGTGCAATGGAGCGATCTCGGCTCACTGCAACCTCTGCCTCCTGGGTTCAAGCGATTCTCCTGCCCCAGCCTCCTGAGTAGCTGGAATTACAGGCATACACCCCTATGCCCAGCTAATTTTTATATTTTTAGTAGAGACAGGTTTTCACCATGTTAGTCAGGCTGGTCTCAAGCTCCCGACCTCAGGTGATCCAACTCAGCCTCCCAAAGTGCTGGGATTACAGGTGTGAACCACCTCACCCAGCCTCCAATTTTTTTAAATGATAGGAAAACATTTTTTCTAAAAAAAAGAAATGTGTTCTTATTTAAAAGAAAATAATTTCTGCTTAATTCAAATATTATTTAAAAGTTATTTATAAGACAAGGTAAAGGTAACCAGTAAATAAAAGCAATGTAAAAAAAGTTATAAATATAAAGAGGTATTTTTGGCAAGAAAAGTTAAAAGCAAAATAATTTTATATGAGAAAGAATCTTGTATGGTAAATTTTTGTCCTAGAATAAATGACTGGTTGTTTAGGAAACAGGGATGTTCAGGACAAACCATGAAGTCCAAGTGTGTCATGAATGGTCTGTGTACATTGTAATAAGGTTTGTAAAAAAGAGAATTTATAGAAAAAAAAAAGCTCTTTATGATCAAGTTGCCTATAATTAAAGGGAAATTATTTATGATGGTCTTTCTAGATATTGGGCTTTAATATTTAAAAAACACTTATATACTAAATAATTGGGTAGAACAATGGAATTTTCTTAAGGTATTGATTTATTCTTAATAAAATTACATGAGATTTTAATTTTCTTAACCCAAAGTTCAACTTTATTGTGTCTCGCTGTTTTCAGCTTTCTCTCCCTTTTTAAAAGGCCTGAAATAATAACTCTATCCTTCAACTCATTTTCAGCCCCTGTAAGATTTTTCCCCTTAGGTTCTAACTGTTTGTTGAAGTCTGATGCTTAAAATGTTTTATCTTAAAGGCCTAAAGGAAATATTTTCTTCCATAATAACATTCTGTGCTCTTGGCTTTAAATTGTTCTATAAATCCAAAAATTTTCACTTATTACCCAAGAAACACTCTTCCTATGTCTAATTAATTGAAGTACCCTTTTCATTTGTTTGACTTGCAGATTATCTAAGTGGACACCCATAGGGAAAAGCAATTGCACTGCAGGTCTTTTCTTTTGCCATTTGGTAACTGGTCTAACAAACAGATTTTACATTTTATGGAAATAATTCATATGCCATTGTTACTAAGTTTTGACTTGCTTAGAGAAAACTGAGATTTGAAAATTTGTTCTTAAATTAGGCTTATCACATCCATGTAACTTTCTGTATTTTGCTCTTAAAGTCTTTGTGCCCAAGTTACAGGACTTTGACTCCTGGGTCTCAAAAGGACACCAAGTCCTGCTAAACCTTAAACACTGACAGCAGTTAAAACCTCATCTTCAGACCTGGTAGAAGATGTCAATCAAAATAAGCTGTTTGTGAGGTACTGGGCCAGAAATTAAAACTGTTCAACTCCTCAAGGCCTAGGGGACTATCCCAGAAAAGGTGGGTGTAAGAGACTGTAAGGGCCAGTTTTGAGAGATACAATTAGTTTAGTTTCTCTATAAATTGAGCATTAATATCAAAGGTACACTGATGCAAGACCAGCATGCAGGCCCCTATGTCAGATTAACGAGCTTTTCTTGGAGCATTAACCCACTCCTTACATAAAAGGATTTATGGAAATTATATTTTACAGTCAAAATGATTACAATTTTTTTTTTGTTTGAGACAGAGTCTTGCTCTGTTGCCCAGGCTGGAGGGTAGTGGGGTAATCCCAGCTCACTGCAACCTCTGCCTCCCGAGTTCAAGCAATTCTCCTGCCTCAGCCTCCCAAGTAGCTGGGACTACAGGCACCCACCACTACGCCCAGCTAATTTTTGTATTTCAGTAGAGATGGGGTTTTGCTGTGTTTGCCAGGCTGGTCTCGAACTCCTCTCCCATGTGAATTGTATATTCAGTGAAAGGCTAATCAGAGACCCAAAAGAGTGCAATTTTTTGTCTTATCTACCTATGACCTGGAAGCCCCCTCCCCTGCTTCAAGTTGTCCAGTGTTTTTGGACCAAACCAGTGTACATCACATATATATTGATTGATGGCTCATGTCTTCCTAAAATGTATAGAACCAAGCTGTTCCCAAACCGCCTTGGGCACATGTGGTCAGGCCCTCTTGAGGCTGTTTTATAGGTGTGTCCTTAACCTTGGCAAAATAAACTTTCTAAACTGACTGAGTCCTGTCTCAGATATTTTGGGTTCACAAAGTAATGCAGATAGAGAGCCACTTCCATCTGGTGTGGCTCCCTACGCTCAGTTTTGGTTCACAGAGTAATGTGAATAAGGAGCCACACCTTATCTTTGGACTGTGTACATGTGAAAATTAAATGAGCCTTCCTTTTGTAGTGTTTCGTATTCTGTGATCAGAACATGATGATCGTGTGTTCCGATTGGTGGCTAACTGAAAACTGCTGGCTGTTGGAGGCTCGGGAGATATGCAGAGCTGCCCTCATAAGTCAGAGGAACAAGAAAGCCAGAAGAAACCGCTATTGTGGTTTAAGAACTGGTCAGCATGTCTTTGCCCAAACTATACCCCCTCAACAAATCTGGTGCATTGCTTAAATGGACATCATTAGAAATGCATTTGTTTGGTTTTAAGATATTGCCATCAGTAAACAAACCATGTAAATCTCTAGAAAGGTTAGTGTATGCATCAGTTATATAATACACATTTATTAGATCAGTTTCTAGAATTTTATTCCACAAACATTGATTAAACAACTGCTAATACGTACTGTACTTGGTGCTCTGGAGGATACAGACATGAGTAAACTGTGGTCTCTGCCTTCCAGGAATTTACAGCCTTCAGTCCCCTACAGTCCCCTATAGAATTTACAGAGGAAGGAGATCAAGCTACTATGACCGAGATAAAACAAAGAAGTGCCATGATACCGGAGCAAAGTGATGTCTAAGGTGGAGGTGGAAACTGTTGATTTTGAGTAGTGCACTTGGGGGATGCTTAGACCAGTGATTCTCAAAGTGTGTTCCCCAGTCAGCAGTGTCAGAACCATGTGGGAACTCACTGCACATGCACACTTGTCAGGCGTGCCCCAGACTACGTTTTTAACAAGCCCTTTAGGTGATATAGGCCGAGTTTGAAAAACACTGCCTCAAAGAGAAGCTGATGTGAGATACAAAGATGCCTCAAAAGACAAATCCCTTCCCTTGACTGACTCCTACCTGCATCTTTCTCCACGCACAAGGCCTTGTTTCTTCTCTCTCCTGCAAGCGTACCTACTTCCTTCCCAATTCTTTCTTCTCTTCTCCTTCCCACCACCAGACGTTGAACCACAGACCACAGATCTGCTCACTGTTGGCCTGTTTTTAGCCTATGGGCTGAGCCAGGAAAAGAAATGCTTCTCAGGGAATGATGCAGATTTTGTCTTTCCTGTTTTCAAGGGGAATGCTTCCAGCTTTTGCCCGTTATGATATTGGCTGTGGGTTTGTCATACATGGCTCTTATTATTTTGAGGTATGTTCCTTCAATACCTGTTTTATTGAGAATTTTTAACATGAAGGAATATTGAATTTTATCAAAGGCTTTTCTCTGCACCAATTGGGACAATCATGTGGTTTTTGCCTTTAGATCTGTTTATGTGATGAATCATATCTACTGATTTGAGTATCTCGAATCAACCTTGCATCCCAGGGATGAAGCCTACTTAATTGTGGTGGATTAGTTTTTTGATGTGCTGCTGGATTCATTTTACGCACCCCCGGTGGATTCAGTATTTTGTTGCGGACTTTTTTTTTTTTTTTTTTTTTTTGAGACAAAGTCTTTCTCTGTTGCCCAGGAGGGAATGCAGAGATACGATCGTGGCTTACTGCAGGCTCTACCTCCTGGGTTCAAGTGATTCTCATGCTTCAGTCACCCAAGTAGCTGAATTACAAGGTATGCACCACCACACCCGGCCAATTCCTGTATTTTTAATAGAGAGTGGGTTTTACCATGTTGGCCAGGCTGGTCTCAAAATGTTGCCCTCAAGTGATCCGCCCGCCTCAGCCTCCCAAAGTGCTGAGATTACGGGCGTGGGCTACCACACCCAGCCTGTTGAGGATTTTTGCATCGATGTTCATTGGTGATATTGGCCTGAAGTTGCCTTTTTTTGTTGTGTCTCTGCCAGGTTTTGGTGTCAGGATGATGCTGGCTTCACAGAATGAGTTAGGGGGGAGTCCCTCCTTTTCAATTTTTTGGAATAGTTTTGGTAGAAACAGTTTCAGCTTTTTTCTTCTTTGCACCTCTGATAGAATTCAGCTGTGAATCTCTCTGGTCCTGGGGTTTTTTTGGCTGGCAGGTTATGTTTTTCGTGTGTGTGTGTGTGTGTGTGTGTTTTGATGAGGTGATGCTTTTTGGTGACCTCACAATAAACTGGATGTTAGGAAAAAAAGATTTAAATAGAAATAGAAAAATTATTACATCATGCTCTAATTTTCCTTTTTCCTTATTTTAAATTTTATTCTCTTCATTTCTTTATATCTACTAAGCATTCAATAATGAACATCTCTATATATGAATACTTCTCTACATGTGTCAATATGTGTATATTATGCATACATCCACACATTTCATATTGGTTTCCAATGTAAACAATATCATCTCTAGAGTACTCAACCTTGGTTGGATAGGGTTTGCTGATTCAAAGGTGGAAATTCTCTCAAGATCAGTGACTAATTGCTTCAGTCATTCCCGCTGAATTTAACATCTTTGAAAGTACTATATTCCCTAATAAGTCGCTAGAGAGCTCATTCAGCCACAGCCAAGGTAAGCCCACTAAATGGGAGGATTATGTGTGTTTTCAGTTTATGTCAAGTGCTAAAATTATCCTTTATATGGCTTATGATGCTTTAGAAATGAATATTAACCTCTTCACCCTATACCAAAGAAGAATCTATCATTTTTACTGTTTTATTATTCACTGCTTCTAACTTATAATCTGCATTGCTGTCACATCTCTCTTCAGAAGCAATAATGTCATCTCTAGAGAACTAATAGAACCAGTTCACGGAGCTAATCATCTTGATATAAAGGCCTCAAGGGACATGGCCTAGATTATTGCTGTTTTTTTTTTTTCTGTTTTAAAAACAGAACAATTCATGTCAATATGGTGACTGTCGTTACATACCTGGTAATATTTTCAGGGGCTCAATAGGCTGGGTAAATCTTTCTCATGCCTTCAAATCTGCATTTCCAAAGAGAGAGAGAGAGAATATTAGTTCTAGGAGATGCCCTGCAAAAAAAAAGGAATCGTGGTCAAACAGGTTTTGGACACAGTGTAGAATAGTTCTCTTTTGGAGATCATAAGGCATATGAGAAATACTGTAGTAACTAAGCTGTTTTCAAACCTGTTTGACTTCAGGAGCATTTCTAATGGAGTACTTATGTGTGGAATTAACTTGGGGAAATTCTGCTTTGAAGGATGTCATAGAACTAGTTAACTGGCACATGCTGACAGAGCCATGCCAGCTTTCCATGAGCCTGAATTCAGACTCGCTGGTATGCCCACATTTGTTTATGGACCATCATATGATTTCGACATAGTTGCACTCAATTTACATACTTCTTCCATTGGACAATAATGTCCTTTGCCTTCTTCTTAGTCTATGCTATGCTCTGAGCCATAGCCCAACATTCAGCAAGAATGTAAATGATTCCTGCCCAGGCTCAGCGCCTCACGGAAGCAGCATCATGGCTCCCAAGATTGTTTGCCACCGTGAGTGGGCAAGGGAACATGGAAGATGCGGAAGCCCTTCCCTTATGCGTGACTGCTACAGTGAGACATTTGACAATGTGACCTGCTCTTACTGTATCTGTCCTAGGGTGTAGCTAGAGAAGCCTACCTGAACCTTTGCTCATTCATTCATTCACTTGAAAAGTATTTATTGAGAGTCTTTATTGTGTATCCAGCATGGTGATGAATACTGGGGACAGAGTGATGGACTAAAAGTCAACTTACCTGATCTTTGGAGCCTATAGTCTAATAGAAGGCACATGTTGCAGCCACACTATTCATTTCTCTATCATTCACCCAACAAAACTTGTGGTAAATGCTAAGAAGATAGTATAAGGGTGGCATCTGTGTGGGATTTGGAGGTTAGAAGAAAGTTGCTCTCAGTGACATTTAACCTCTCCCTGTAGGATGAGCAGGAATTAGCTAAGTGAAGTCTGGAGTCAGAGGTGCTTTGGGGCAGTTATATGTGTATAGGTGCTGAGATGAGAGTTTGGTGTGTTCTTAGCCTGAACCGAAGACAAGTGGTGGGGGTGCTTAGAGTGGAGGCCGGAGGGATGCACAAATGGAAGGCCACAAAGGGACTGTGGGTCGTGTTCAGGAATTGAGATTGTCAACCTAATTCAGAAGAAGCTGCACTTTTGACAAGATTCACTCTAGCTTCTGCAACTGAATTGGAGGAAACAGTGGATACCAGGAAGCCAGTGAGCAATGCAGGTGTCTTGGACAAGGTGTGTTGATGATGGACACAGATGCGGGATGGGTGGGAGAGGAATTTAGGAGGACAGATGCAGACTGCTTGATGGGTGCTTGGGTGTCAGGGTGAGAGGGAAGAGTCAACAACAAGGCTCTGGTTTCTGGCTTGAGCAACTGCATTTGGGGCTTTTCTCACAAACCCAGACATGCTGTTCATCATCTCTGAGCTTCCGGGGTCATCATTACTGAGCTAACTGGGGAGCTAACCCTAAAATAGTCCAGGAGTAATCTCAAAGGAGGGAAGGACTGAGTACACAAAACAGGAGCCTTTTCTCTCTACTCCTAGAAATATCTTTCTCACCAAAAAAAAAAAAAAAAAAAAAAAAAAAAAAAAAAAATTTTAAATGGCTCAAATAATAAACAGCTTCCCAATGGCAATGTTCTATGATCGTAAGTAGATTTCTTGTTTGCTTTGGTTTTTCTTATTAATATCTAATGAACTTTAAATTCTAGTCTTTGCCCTTTGCACACTGGAGGGACATTTATAAAGACCATTTTCCATTTTGAGTCATTGGCACAGGAAGCCCTGGGTTGTCTCCTGCAGTTTCAAAACACTGCTATGCCTTGCACCGATTGCTGAGTAAGGCCTTGGGGCTTTATCTATTCTCCCTTTACCTGAAAGCAGTTAAGGGCAGAAACGAAGAGAACACAGTTATATAACCTTCCCTTGTACTCCTTGGAAATAATGGATACTATTATGGCTTTAAGTTCAAGAATAATGACAGTGGAAACCTGGCCATATTGTTATAATAGCTTTATTAATAGCTGACAAGAAAATTGCCTTTATTCTTCCAGTAGTCATAAATGATTCTCCCATTCACAAGGGCATTTTTGACTTTCATGAAGTTCTCAGTAATTTCTAAAGAAGAAAAGCCATGGTTGTTGTTATGGGTTGAACTGCATCCTCCCAAAATTATATGTTGAAGTCTTAACCCCCACGACCTCAGAAACTGACCTCATTTGGAAATGAGGTTGTTGCAGATGTGATTAGTCAAGATGAGGTCATAGTAGGAGTAGGGTGGGTCCTTAATCCAATATGACTTCTGTTCTTAAGAAGAGAAGAGAGACATAGAGGGAGGATGGCCATGTGACAACAGAGGCAGAGATTAGAGTCTTGCCTCTTCAAAGTAAGGAATACTGTGGATTGCTGGCAAAGACCAGACGCCAAAATAAGCATGAAGGATCTTTCCCTATATATTTCGAAGGGAGCATGGCCCTACAGACACCTTGATTTCAGACTTTTAGCTTCCAGAACTATGAGACAATAAACTTCTGTTATTTTAAGCTATGCAGTTTGTGGCAGCCCGAGGAAACTAGAGTAGTTATCGTATTTGAAAATAACTCGGAGATCATTTAGTTCACTCTACTGATGAGGAATCATGCTCAGAGAGGTGGAGTGATTTGTCCAGAATCAACTAGATCCTCTGCTTTGAACAGACCTGGCATTCCAACTCATGTAGTTTGGGGTTCCTTACAGAGGCCAGTAATCAGAGGTCAGTGCCAAACAAGGATCTGGTAAATCTTAATTCCAAGAAAAAAAGCAGAGGGTCTGGGAAAGCTGATAGAGAAGACTTCAAGAGCAGGAGCTTTAGACATGGTAGAGCAATGCTAGAAAAACCACCCAAAAAAGGGGCCAGGAAGAGAAATATTGCTGTCAGTGTATTCACAGAGTTGTACAATCATCACTTCAATCAATTTTAGAACATTTGCATTGCTTCAACAAGAAACTTTAAACCCACCTGGCAGGGAAGATACCATGATCACGAAGGTGGTTTTCCCAGGGCGAGGCTTATCCATTGCACTCCGGATGTGCTGACCCCTGCGATTTACCCAAATGTGGGAAACTCGACTGCATAATTTGTGGTAGTGGGGGACTGCGTTCGCGCTTTCCCCTGATTAAAAAAAAAAAAGAAACTCCAAACCCATGAATAGCCATGCCCATCTTCTCCCAACCCCTCAACCCTCCACTGTGTCAGGCAACTACTTACCTACTCTCTGTCTATATGCGTTTTCCTATACTGAACATTTCACATCAGTGGAATTGTACAATATATGGTCTTTTGTGTCTGGCTTCTTTCATTTAGCATGATGTTTTCAAGGTTCATCCATGTTGTATACTAGCATTAGTGCTTCGTTACTTTTTATGGCTTAATAATATTCCATGGTATGGATAGATCATATTTTATTTATCTGTTGATTAGTTGATGGATCCTGGCCATTTTTGAACCCCCCTTAAGACTTAGCACATATTAATTGTTCAAAAAGCCTTTGTCCACTAAGTATACATTTTGGATCAAAGAGAAAGATAGATGGCATAACCCAGGCCTGTTTATTTTATATTCTTACTGAAATTGGTGATATGAGAGGCTAGAACCTTGAGAAAGGTAAAAGAGATTTGCAACATTTAGGACCTATTCTTTCTCAATAGAAGGGATCTGAGGCTCTAATTTTAACTGAATCACAAGTTCAGTTGCTCACCCCTTGCAGAATTCAATTAACAAGAGTGAGGTCTGGTATAAAGAAAGTGATTTTTTAAACAACATTTTATTTTTAATTTTTGTGGGACATAATAGGTATATATATTTACAGGGTACATGAGATGTTTTGGTACATGCAACGAATAGTCACATCATGGAAAATGGAATATCCATCCCCTCAAGCATTTATCCTTTGAGTTATAAATAATCAAATTATACTATTTTAGTTATTTTTTTAATTGCAATTAAATTATTATTGACTATAGTCACCCTGTTGTGTATCAAATAGTAGATCTTATTCATTCTTTCTATTTTTTTGTACCCACTAACCATCCCCACCCATCCCCCAGCCCCTACTCCCCTTCCCAGACTCTGATAACCATCCGCCTACTCTCTATGTCCATGAGTTGAATTGTTTTGACTTTTGGAGTCCACAAATAAGTGAGAACATTTGATATTTGTTTTTCTGTGCTTGGCTTATTTTACTTAACATGATGAGCTTCAGTTCTATCCATGTTGTTGCAAGTGACAGGATCTCATTCTTTTTATGGCTGAATAGTACTCCATTGTGTATACGTACCACATTTTCTTTCTTTCTTTTTTTTTTAGAAAAAGAGAGAAAAGGAGAAAGAAAGAAAGAAACAGCAAAGGAAAGAAAAAAAAATGAAAGAGAGAAAGAAAGAGGACGAGAAAGAGGGAGAGAGAATGGGATTCTTGTTTTATTGCCCAGGCTAGAATGCAGTCTAAAAATGAGTATTAAAAATCTCTTTTATGCCAATAATTGTGCTTAACAATGGACTCAGGAAGGAATAGGGGATGAAAATAACAAATAAGCAGCCAACCAATATTTTATTTAAACCTGTGAAATGCTATGCAATTCCTGGGGAGTGATTTACTTCTAATTATGTGGTCACTTTTAAAATAGGCATAATGTGATACTGAGAAAAATGTATGTTTTGTGGATTTGGGGAGGAGAGTTCTGTAAATATTTGTTAAGTCTAGTTGTTCCAGGTCTGAGTTCGAGTCCTGGATATCCTTGTTAAATTTCTATCTCGTTGATCTGTCCTAATATTGACGGTGTAATGTTAAAGTCTCCCACTATTATTGTGTGGGAGTCTAAGTTTCTTTGTAAGTCATTAAGAACTTGCCCTATGTATCTGGGTGCTTCTGTAATGGGTGCGTATATATTTAGGATCATTAGCTCTTCTTGTTGCATTGATCCTTTCACCACCATGTAATGTCCCTCTTTGTTTCTTATGTTCTTTGTTGTTTTAAAGTCTGTTTTATCAGAGACGAAAATTGCAGCTTCT